>JAOTRH010075973.1:0-17550 GCA_034768845.1 Heliamphora exappendiculata | reverse complement strand
CAAGCACATTTCATGCTGTTCAGTTGTTAAATTTCAGTATGGCAAAATATTTAAAGAATATGAGCATACAATAAACGAAAATAAAAAAAAAAACGTTTATTCAGAAAGCATTCAACCTCAAGCATACACTATTCAAGCACACCTTAAGCATTAAACGTCACAAAACACATCATCAAGCTGGCCAAATCTTCGAATGCTTACTATTCTTAAATCCAACCCAGAAATATCATGCAGGTTTCTAAACCTTAAAATTAACACACTGCATACAACATAATAAATCTATTCTTGCGACAAGTTACTCTATACCAACAAACAGGAACTTCATATAGAATTAATAGAAATTTGGAACGAAAGTAGACTGGTTAACTATGTTCTAAAATCTCATTACATTCTTATAAGCCATATCTTAACAATATGAAACACATACCAGGCATAAGAACTCAATCTATCTTCAGAGTTCAGAATGTACTGAATCCCTCGGTTTCAATTAACTCCGGGATTATATCAATGTGTCAAAATAAATTATGAGTGCAATTTACTTTATTCCACTGAAGTTACCTAAATTACCGATGCCTTTTCCTTCTACTCAAGCCACGTTCAAAATTTCATTGCATACATTTTTTGACAACTATGTATGCATGTGTAGGGGACTTGGTGGCTAGCAAAGACAATAAAGATCTCCTTGTCAATTGTAAGGAATCTAATTTAACCATAGTTTTTAAGGCATATGACCAGATTCACGTCTTCAAATACCCAAAAACGTGAGTTGCAGACTTGCAGTAACGCACGGCAATTCAACAAATTAAACCGGCCATGCCCCACAAAAAGAATAAATAGATAAATAAAACAATGTAACTGGCTTAGGCCTTATGCATCTCACGAATTAGATCCCAAATTCATACCTTGTGTTTTCATTGGATACCACCGAAGTATAAAAGGTTATAGATGTTTTGATGCTAAAACAGGACATGTTTATATCTTAACACATGTAATTTTTTATAAAAACATGTTTCCCTTTCTCTTTGGATTCGAAACATACCCATTCTCATTCTTCCTCTAAGTCTCAAATAAAATATTTCTTCTGGCCCTCTTCTACTGTGTTTACAACATTTATTATTTCTTCCATTCCATTTAACAATACCCCTTCTTCTTTAAACTCTCTCAATCATGCCAGCTCAACCAATTCTTCTGATTCCCATTTTAATACTCATGTCTCTACTAACTCTGTCTTTTCTATAAATCATACTTCCAATGTTCATTACATGGTAACAAGAGCAAAAGTAGGTGTTTTCCGACCAAAACATCCTATCTGCCTTGTATCCACTACACAATCTTCAAATTTCACAGTTGAATATACTTGTATAAAACCTAAAACAATCAAAGAAGCTCTTAATTCTCCCCAGTGGAATGCTACTATGCAAGAAGAATACGGTGCCCTTCAAAAGCAAGGTACTTGGACATTAGTTCCTCTTCTAAAAGGCTAGGCAGGTTACAAAAGGATATTTGCAAGAAGAAGGTATAGATTTTCAAGACACGTTTTGTCCTGTGGCTTAACAACCAACTATCAGAATTCTACTTTGTTTGGCCTTGAACTCTAATTGGCCTATCAAATAACTTGACATTTCGAATGCCTTCTTACATGGCAAACTTGAAGAAGAGGTCTATCTTACTCAACCTCAGGGATTTGTTGATTCCTCCAAACCTCATCATGTCTGCAAATTACACAACGCTCTTTATGGCCTAAAACAAGCTCATCGAGATTGGTTTTCTACATTTTCTCTGATGGTTTCAAGCAAAGCCATTGTGACAACTCATTATTCATCCAGAGTACTTCTTCATCCATCACTGTGTTGTTAGTCTATGTTGATGATATCCTCCTTAAAGGAAACAATTAAGCTCATATTAACTCTCTTGTTCATCATATGCATTTTGTTTTCTTAATGAAGGAACTAGGAAATATCAACTATTTCCTCGGAATCTCTGTTGAACATACTGCCTAAGGTTATTTTTTATCCCAGCAAAAGTATGCTTTAGAGCTACTACTGAAGGCTGGAATGACAGACAGTAAACCTCTTTCATCTCCCTCATCTATGAAAGTTTCTACTGCTCCAGATTCATCTACACTTCTACCTAGTCCAGTTTCCTATCGAAGCATAGTTAGTGCTATCTAATATTTGACCATTACAAGGCCTGATATTGCCTTTGCCGTTAATCAAGCATGCCAACATATGCATGCTCCAACCATAGGGGATTTCACTTCAGTCAAAAGGTTTCTTTGATATGCCGAAGGCACTCTTCACTTTGGCTCTACTTTCTCTCCAAGCTCCTTTTCTCTTAATGCATTTTCAGACTCTAATTGGGCTGGAAATGCTATCGATAGAAGATCTATCATAGGTTACTGTGTGCTTTCTTGATCTTCCAAAAAGCAGTGTACTGTTGCTAGATCATCCACTGAAGCTGAATATAGAGCTTTGGCACAAGTTACTTCATAACTTTGTTGGATAGAAATGCTACTTAAAGATCTTCATATTTTTATTTCCTCTCCACCAGTACTATGGTGTAACAATTTATCTGCCCTTGCTGTAGCTTCTAATTCAGTCTTTCATGCTAGAACAAAATACATAGAAGTTGATTACCATTTTGTGAGAGAACAGGTTGCAGCCAAGCATATAAAAATTGTTCACATCTCTTCAATTGATCAGCTTGATGATATATTTACCAAAGCTCATCCTTCAGCCAGATTTCGGTTGCTTCAAACAAAGCTCATGGCCTTTCAGTCCCATAAGCTTGAGGGGGCTGTTGGAAATGCAACCTAGGCTCAAGGCTAATGGAAATGCTAGATAGGCTCAAGGCTCAAGGCTCAAGGCTCAAATGAAGAACAGTAATGCTATAAACTTAGAAACGAAATTTAGAAAAATACTTAGAAAGTGATCTGGATGGTTGAGATTTATTGAAGTGCGTTCCACATCCTATTAAATATGAATATCAACTATCCAGATTACTTTCTGAGTATTTTTCTATATTTTATTTATAGGTTCATAACATTACTGAATGAAGAATGTTGCGTGTCAAGCAAAAGCAAAAGAACAACAGCTGCACCACTAGCAAAAGCAATGCACATGGATGCCAGGCAAAGCAATACAAACAGCTGGTAGCAAAACATGCAGCAGCTGAGCTTCCGCAGCATACACTGATATGGAATTCTATATTCAGCTATAGAATGCAGCCTCAGTTATCTAGTAAACAAAAGTCAAAGGTCAAATAAAGAAGAGAATACAAAAAATAATTAGCTAGGCTCTGCTGTATTTTCTGTTATGTTGAGCTAATATACAACAGTAATTAGTTCAGTAATCAGTATGTATAAAAAGAAAAACAACTGTATGATCAATGTAATGCAAAAATCAGAGTTATTGAAAATTTCTCTCTCTCAAATTCTCTTTAGTTTTGTTAATATAAAATGAGTTAACTTTCTCGCCGCAAACAACAAAATTACTATCTTGCCAACAAAAATAAATGAAAAATACTGCTGCTTCCAATAATTTTTTCATTATAAGCAGCAAAATAATTATTTTGTTAATTAAAAAATTGAATAAAAATAACTACAGAATTGTTATTCAAGGATAATGTTTTCACAACAACAAGCAATAAAATGATTATTTTGTTTATAAAAAATGAATAAAATAACTTGAGTAAAAGTAAATTTGATATTTAAAAGAAATATTAATCATTAATGGACCAAATAAAAAACTCGTGATAATTTAGAAAATAAAAATGAAATTAACCCTTCTTGTTACATTTTTCAATCGTAAATGTGAAACAGAACTCCACGTTGACTCAAACACGGTGAAATAATCCATGGCAGCCGCAAAAGTGCTGATATTCGATAGCTATGCCGGCTCTTTCCGAGGTATAGAGAGTCAAGAGTCTAGACGGAGAATCTTACTGCCGACGAAACCCTACCCTAGTTTCTCTTTCTAGAACTCTTCTCGAACAAAGAAGAATTGTGGTGTTTCACCATCAATTTCAAAATGGTCAGTTATCATCTGTCGATTTCGTACCAATATTCCTACTTCATGTAACAAATTTCGCGTCTGTTCTTTTTAATTTGTGCTCATCTAACTAGTTATCTTTTCATTTCTTTACTGATAATCGAGTTCGTTTCATAATCCTCCGTCCGATTAAATTTTGTAGGTTGATAACTCGTTCAATTCTTCAACTAATAGATGAATATGTTCAATTCTCTTGTAATTTCTTGTTCTATTATTGCGGGAAAGCACGAATGTTTGCTTTGATTTTGGGCGTTAATTCTGATTAAAGCTACAC
The DNA here is from genome assembly GCA_034768845.1 of Heliamphora exappendiculata. Classification (NCBI taxonomy): domain Eukaryota; kingdom Viridiplantae; phylum Streptophyta; class Magnoliopsida; order Ericales; family Sarraceniaceae; genus Heliamphora; species Heliamphora exappendiculata. The sequence goes on along the minus strand of JAOTRH010075973.1, from coordinate 13,227 downwards.
TTACATTCAATTCTCTAGTTGTTTGTGCTCCGTGTCTTTTGCCGAGTCTTGTCTTGGTACACTACTCATTTTTTTTTTTTGAATTTTTTTTCTTTTCCCCATGACAGAACAAGCTGGGTAGAGCGCACCGAGATAAAGTCCAGCAGTTCATGACAATAACTGGATCGAGGTAACCTCACATTTCCATATGGGGGACTTTGATATTTGATTATTTTATTTATGAATTTAGAGTGTACACAGACTGTGCCATTTTGTGTGTGGAATATTCCCAATCACATTTAAGATGGAAAACAAACACTAGGTACTATTTTCCCAGAGCTTACTTTATTGATCTAGAGCCATTTGAGGGACTTGATTTGTTAATGTATTGTCAACTGGATTTCATTGAGGCACTAGAACTTATTGGCATATTATTTATCAAATGTTGTTGTGCTGATGAGATGTACTCATTTCCATAACTGGTTTTGTATTTCAATGGCAATTGATGCTTGTCGTATGGTGAGTGTTAAGCCTTTAACCTTTACTATTAAATTATCTTTGCTTGATGAGATACCTAATTTTTCTTGACTTGGTGATTAGCTGTTGGTGGTTGATATGCAAGAACCAATTATAAAAGTTAACATGTTGGTAATTATTTTGTATAGGAAAGTTGTCAGGTACGTTCCCCCCTCCCCCCCTAAATTATCTTTGCTTGATGAGATACCTAATTTTTCTTGACTTGGTGATTAACTGTTGGTGGTCAATATGCAAGAACCAATTCTAAAAGTTAACATGTTAGTAATTATTTTGTGTAGGAAAGTTGTCAGGGGCGTCCCCCCCCCCAAATCCCGAACATTCTGACGTTGTTTTAATGGCTTTTGGATATGTAACATATTTAGAAAGATAATATGTTGGAAGGTTATTGCTGGCATAGTAAGATTTATTCACAGCTGAAATTTTGAAGTTTCCTACAATTCTAGAGTGTCAAGTACGTAATTTTTGCTCAGTGGTGCAGTTATGATATTTAAAACATGCAACACGTGTGCAAGCGTGTTTGGGTTGGGGAGCATTTGATTTTTCCATAGCCCAGAGAAGTATTTAAGGAACTGCTTGAGTGATGGAAGCTGTGGTTTCTTGAGTTTTAATTTGCCCAACTTTATCTGATATCGATCAATGTGGTCTTTGCACTTCAACGCAATAACATGCTCCATATTTTCCTGAACTTCTAGTATTCCTCTTCGCTTATAGTCCCTTTTCCATTACTGTCTTGTTTATTGGCCATGTTTACTTCTTCCATTTGTTCTTTAAGATCTAAAAGTTTGAAACAATTACTCTCCCATGCATATCTTGCTAAAGCAGTAGGATTTTTAAACTTTTTGTTACTTGTTCATGTTGTGGCTTACTTATCCAAACATCATTTTTCATTTGAGAGTGTAGATTTTATGTAACTTCTCCTTCCATCTTAACCGAGTGCCCAATATTGATTCTTTATAGTTCTTATTTAAAAGATCTTTTCTGTTTCTTTATAAAATACAGTGAAAAAGTTTCCCTTCAGGCCTTGAAAGCTAGCGATTGGCATCTTGATGGAGCATTTGATGTATTCTACAGCCAGCCTCATTTTAAAGCATATGCGGATACTAGACATGCAGAGGAACTTTACAAAAGATATAAAGGCAAGCACTGCAATTCCCTTGCATTCTTCTCCATGCATCCCCTATTGAAATCTGTATAGTTTGCTTTGAACTTGCAACGGCATCGCGGTTTTCGGCTATGCTTGTTTGGGAGATGAGAATGTGAAATTAAGGGCCCAATCTTGAGGGCTCCACATAATCCTGTGTTTAGTGCAGGGAAAAAAAATTATCCGGGCTGCTGGTCCAGTCTGGACTGGTAAATTTGACATTCCCCAAAATAAGGGAAAACTAATATCACCCGGCTCTTGGTAGTATTAGTTGACCTCTGCCATGGGGTTGTCTCTGGAACTTCTTTCAACAGCAAAATGTAATACACCCATAAAAATGTCAAATGGCTGACAATGGTAAAATGTAGTGAAATGATGAAATATAAGTGTGTATAAAGTCAAGACCTTTTTTCCAAATCAAACCAAGCTAAATTAAGCTTTGTGTCCCAATCAAGTTGGGTTGGTTTAATGAATTATTTTTTTCCATTATGCTATGTCAAGGGCTATATGTTTAGTCTAGGCTTTTTTCTTTTTCTCAAAATTGGCATTCTGGGCGTTTGGGTTTTCTTTTATGCAATTGTAGTTTGGAGATTGGAGACCATCTTTGTGTTGAGGCAACCTTAGCTTATTTGACCTTTTGCTTGAGTATATATCTCTTGATTAAGATAATTTTATGTTTAAAGATTCCTGCCACATTGATTGCACCAAATCTTGTGCGTTTCTATCCTCATTTTTGTCTCATCCTCATCATCATCATCTTTTTTTTTTTTGAATTTCTATGAAAGTCACATCTTGATTAGCAATTTATCCAGTATGATGTTTGTATTCCATGCTCATTTTTAGAGCATTTAAGTACATTTCCCTGAGTATTGGGGCCACCAGATGAAGCTTGATTTAGTGGGAACTCGGAAGAGAGGAGAAGGTAGTTTTTGTCATCTTCTAATATTTGCAATTTATGGGGTGTCTGATGAAATCCTTGGTGTTTGATGATTTTGAGGATCCGTTGGAGTTACAAGCTAATGGGTGTTGATAGGCCTGCCTCTTTATGATTTGCACATTAAGGTGTCCGCTTTTTTTTTTATGGGACGTGAGAAGCAACTGCTTTTGGCATCTTGACTTTTTCAACATTAGTAAGAGTTGAAATTGGAATAAAGATAATAGTTTTAAGTAGATTTTTAAAATTTATCAGCTACAAATGGCAGCTTTGTAGTGGCTTACAATTTCTGGCACACTATCACATATCCTGTACTGGAGGGTATCATTAAATCTAGTGGCCTGCGCTGAGCTTAATTATATATAGCACTGTCTACTTGTGTTTTTCTCCCCCTAATAGTTTGCTTAAGAAGTTGAACGTCTTGGTATCATTAACCGGGCTTTGTATTGGTGGAATCCATTTTTTCTGAGAGAACCTTCTGATAATTTTTCTTGTATATTAGTTACACATCCACCCAAATTAAGCACAAATAATTATGCAAATCTTTCTGTTCAATGGCTAAACACACCTTGAACTGGTTGTTAGAAACATAACTTCTGGCTTCCAAGTACATTTTAACATATCAAGTATAGTTTGAAGAGAATCCTCATGTTCTGCAGATCCTTATGTTGACATGATTTTGGCTGATGGTATCACACTCCTTTGCAATGACCTTCAGGTTGCTCTACTTGCCACATCTTATGGCTCATTAATTTTCGGTAGTCTTGGATCCTTTTACTTTTAGAAACTAGAATTATATCTTAACTAGGTTTGATGACATTTGAATCTTTGTTTTCTTGGCAGGTGGATCCACAAGATATTGTTATGGTATGTGGACATGTTTAGATGCTCTGAACCTGCTACGAAACAAGGAACACAGAGTGAAACATATATTTGCACTGCTGAAAAAATTTGATCGTTTAGGGATTAAATTTTCGGTGATTGGAAACCCTGCTTCTTTTTTCTTTGATACTCAAAAACTTAGACGGATTTGCAGAGTTCTTTTGGAAGAGGGGGACTAGAAGTAGAAATTTCTTTTAGTTAAAATTAATCCAAATCATCTATTGCAATGTCATATTAACTGGCCTCAATTGCTCTTAATTGGAACATATCTTGCCAACAGTTTATGAATAAAGCAGGGTATTCTCTTCATTTTTCAAATTGTTGGAAAGTTAATTTCATAATCTCAAAATTCCTATGTAAATGCAACTGTTTGCATACATCTTCGCGCGGTGCATTTGCATGAGGTGATTGATCTTTATTCTGTCTTGTGAAATTGCCTTTGCATATCAGGGGCTTAGAAATTTTCTGGGGGCTCTTATTTCTAATATTAAATGCTAAAATTTCTCTTTCTCTCTAATGTACCTCAAAAAAGGGGGAACACCCATTTTAATATTCCCAGTAAACAAAAAGTCATATCTAGAAAACTAAGCATCCTGACTTCCATTCAACTTGATCTGAATTCAATAATATCTGGCAACCAACATTTCTTCCTGCCAATGAATGCCATATGCAAATTATTAAAGCTGTTGGTACATTTTCCCCTCTTTGAAGTGACGGAAAGTGCCAAAGTTGTGTTCCAACAAATCAGTAAAGCACCACTTGGGAACCTGTTGTTCCTTCCCTATCCTTTAGGGCAGTTGATTTTGGAGGCACTATTTTCTCCCCCTCAAGCATTTTAATATTTTATTCGCAGTAAGGACCATTAAAGCCTTCCCACATTGGTGATTTGTTTAGGTATCTCTGCCCATTTGGGCATGAGATGTTGCTTTTTTCAGTATGAGAACCAGTTTACAAAAATTAAAATAATCAATAGTAAGAATGGCCTAAGAGGAAATGAAGTGAATTTTGGTATCATATATTGACTGCTGCCACCAGTGACTATCCCCTACACCTACTAATGCAGGCGATCTGTTTTTGATTGTTATTGGGAAGCTTAATACTAGAATACATCTCCAACCTTGTGTTCTATGTAATACCACTGCTCATTATCTTACTCCATTCCAATTGTGACTCAACACATGAAACCACACTTTTCTCTAACCTGTCCTATCCGATTAAAAAATCCAGGAGCCACATATTTATATGTCAATGCTATCATCATCAACCTAATAGGTATTAAATATCCCACCAAGGTATAAAAGATTGTCTATAGAAATTAGTGTCAGGTAAGAATACAAGGAGGTTCCCTTTTTCTAGGCCACATAAACCCCCCACTGGTATTTTAAGAAAAAGGTGTATGCTTTACTTCTATCCCCAAGAACACTTGATGTCCATACATAATTAAATTGGTATATGCCTCTATCTTCATAGTGGAATACTTCGGAGTCGGTCAATTTAATATCTTTCTTGTTTCCTTTACTTGTTGGTGTTCTTATTCCCAGGACTTAGATATTGGAGGGTCAAATCTTTTATTTTCTTTAGACAACAAATAATGGATGGTATCCATTTGGGATACTTGAGGTGATGGAAAGTTGCTCACGGAAAATTGTCTCTTATGGAAATAAATAGAGGGATGTTGATTGAAGATTTCTATGTCATAGTAAAATACGATGGAGGCTTAATCTGCAATGTTGGATTTAACTTGGAAATGGGTTGTAATAGCTAGAACCTATTGGTTCCTTCACTTGACATAGAAGATTGAGTGACAAGATGTTTGTAATAGCCAGTATGTAGCATTATATAAAAGATCAGGACTGCATCTTAGTGAGAGCCCTTTTCACACTATTACCTATTTCTTGTCCAACCATTTGCTACAAAGCATTTCTTTCTTTTCCATCACTTTTATTTATTGGGCCTTACTTCTCAGTGCCTTATTCTCTTATTTCTGAATATACTCAATCAGGTTATTACTGGATACTTGGTGACTTGATGATACATGGAGACCCTTTCCCGTTTTCTATTTTCTTGTCCAACAATTTTGCTACAGAGCCTCTAGTATCTTTTTCTTCTCTTCCATTTTATTAGATCTTAAACTGCTATGTCAGTGCTCTCATTTCCATATATTGATCAGTATACTCAAGTAGGTGGCTTTATTGTCTTATAATCATAATTGATTGACAGATTTAATTCATAACCTTTTAAGCATTATGCAAAAAAAGAAAAACTTATAACTTATTTGAAAAATGAACCTGTGTTTGCATTACATTCCAGGTCTTTTTCATTTCTAATGATCAAATAATTAGTTCTAAAGAAAATACACTAACAACAAGAAAATTTATAGTTGACATGAGGTTTTACCTTTACTGTAGTTGGTCCTTTCTTGGCACATGAAGGCTGCTACCATGTGTGAATTTTCCAAGCAGGAGTTCATTGGTGGTTTACAAGCTTTTGGGTAACTCTTGGTTATGTTCTATGTTTGCTTCTTGTTTCTTCTTCGTTTGCACAATTCAGACTGGAACTGTTATGTGATGCCAACCTCACAAATTCTATATATTTAATATCAGGATAGATTCTCTGGAGAAATTCCGTGACAGGATGCAGTTTATGCGTTCTGAGCTGAAAGATGACCGTATGTATATGTTGCATTGTTTTTTCCTCATTATTTGGAAGAAGTAATAAATTATGTGCAGTTCATATATTGGTTTATCTTAATTAGAAACGTGAATGCTTTCTTTAGCGTAATGCACAGAGTTTCCACTATTATGTTACTAAGTAATCTTCACCTATGGTTGTCCAGAAAAGTTCCGTGAGATCTATAACTTTGCTTTTGGCTGGGCAAAAGAGAAGGTATGCATAAATTTATTGTCATTATTGATTCCCTAGAGTTAAATATTTTTTACCGCCCAAAATTCCTAGAAAATATGTCAGGCAAACCTTGCTATGATTTTTAGGTTCTATTTGCTGTACACACACCCTTGTCATGGCTTCACCTGTTATGTTCATCATGCATGTCTTGTTGGATAGCTTTCTTGATGAATATTTTTTTTCCTGATATCTTACGTTGTCACTAAGAATTAATATATGTTAATTGCATTAACTAAGTGGTGGCTAGCTCGTGTGGCAAAGAGCTCCATTGCCCCACTTATCACCCAAGGTTCAAACCTTGGGGCCCTCATCCCCTTTAATTAGCAAAAATAAAAAAATAAAAAATTGCATTAACTGCATGGACTACTTGTATCTTCAAGCCAGATTGTGTTATTAACGAAAATTAGCTCTCAGATATGACTCTGTTTATATAATTAATGTAGGGGAAATCAGCAGAATGACAGTATTTATATAATACTAGGTTAAAATATATAAAGCACAAAATTGACAATAAAAGTCATTCCAGGCTCTAGCTTAGTGGCTCCTTCTGGGTTTCAAAGTTCATCGGAGACGGGTTTATATCTCCCTGTCAAAACACAAATTTTTTTAATCAATGAAGTAGAAGGTGCTGTGACACAGTCAAACTGTCCAGTCATTGTTTTGCTTTGTGTCTTTTGCTGGGGTTGCTTCGGAGTTCCTCAGGATTTGAATCCCTGCAGGAAAAAACATTTTATCTTCTATCTAGGAAGTATAATCCTGTGAAACACTCTCAATTTCTGCAGTTACTGTGGAATAATCATGGAGGCGTCGCCAAATGATCAATTATCTCATTCAAAAGTCAACAAGGGATGGATAGGAAGGTAGGTAGGGCTTTAAGAGATAGGGAGTGCAAAAGTCAACAAGGGATGGATAGGAAGCTAGGTAGGGCTTTAAGAGATAGGGAGTGCAGCAGTAAAAAAGAGTCACTCAGTGAATCGGTGGATCACGCACTTGGAGACAGGGACAGGGGCACACCTGACTATTTATAAAGTATACAAGTCATGAACCTGTGGGCTATCTTCCCCCCGCCCCCCGATTAGGTCTCTAGGGATCTGATCTGATGATGCGGAATAGAAATGGCTATTTACAATCTTAGCCATTTTATTTTAATTATTTAATATTCTATTTTATTAATTAGGGCTTTTATTTTTATTTCTTTTAGTTTAAGATTCTAGTTTTCTTTTAAATATGGTTTTATTTTTATTTTCTTTTTGTTTAGGATTCTAGCTTATCTTTGTAAAAGTGTATTTTCGGTTATTTTGTTAGTTAAAGGGTAGTTTAGTCTTTCAAGACTATTTAGGGTTTAAGTTTTGCTTTATATATATTTTGTAACTTTATTTTTTGTAATTAAGCCTTTGATTATTGTAATAATAGTTTCTCTTTCATCTTCTATTTTGTTAACATAGTATTAGAGCAACCACCATCAAAACCCTAGCTGAAACCCTCACTAGAACCTTAGCATCGCCGGTGACCCTTCTTTGCAAAACTCTTGAATTACCGACGACTCCTCCCTCTGCATCGCCGACCACCAACGAGTTTCGAAAACCCTTCTTTTCGCATCACCAAAAGTCCTTTCATCTCGTTAATCTCTTCTCTTACATTGACGACCACTCCTGCACAATCATCAACCATCGCGAAGGCATCGCTACGGAAACCCTAGCACAACGACGATGACCATCGATTATCGTGAAGATAGAACAACTGAAACCTTAGTCCGACCATCGCGAAGACCATTATCAACCAACACGACATCATCGGCGACCCAGTTGGCCTCCTCGACTAGCACCGGTGACTTTGCTGGAGTCATCACACCTATTTTTCGTCAGATTTGATCTCCAAAATCTTGTTTGGCATCACCATTCATCGCGACGAGCCACGCTAACCAATGCAACCTCGTCAGCAACTTCGTCAGCCTCAAACTAGCACCGGTGACCTCACCGAAGTATTTGAGCCAGTTCTTCGGAAGATTTGGTCGTTAATTCCTTGTTTGGCATTTAATATTCTCTGTTGGTTTTCTGTTTTGGATTTTGGTCCCTATTCGGTGTGCAACAAATTTGGTCCATTTGGTTCTGGTTATTTTGGCTCTTGGTTTGTTTGCAAATTCTCTTTGGCTCCCGATATTTTGACTCACTGCTGCGAGATTTTGATACTTATGCTCTGCGACTTGTTGAATGATCAAATTGCAAACTATTAGTATCAGGTTGCATGAGAATTATTAGCATTGGGCATGAGTTTTTAGCTTGAGAATTTGGATACAATTTTTTTGGGCGTGCGATTTGGGTTTTTTCACTTTTCAGTGGTGCTCTAATCTCTTTGATGCAGTCTCTGTTTGAGCATTTTCAGACCACAGACCATACAGGTACCTTTTGGGCTCCAATTTCACGCATCTGCTATGACTACGTTCTCTTTAGGTTTGCATAGTTCTTATCTTACCAGTATTTCTCCCACCACTTAGATATTTGATTCCGGTTCTTCTCGTCATATGACACCTAATTTTTTCAGTCTTACTCATTGTACTTCCTTCTCTTCTCCAATCACTAATTCTACTACCAATGGTGCTTCTATGCAGGTTGTTTCTATTGGCTTTGTTATTCTTTCTCCATTCTCTTCATTATCAATACCAAATATCTTTTATGTGCCACAGTTGACTATTAGTTTATTATCTACTAGTCAGCTTTCTAATTATGTTTTTAACATGTTTTCTTTCTCTGGTTGTGTTGTTCAAGATTGGACATCCCAAAAAAAGGTTGGGATCAGGCGTAAGATTGGTGATTTATGTGATGAAAAGTTTGCATCTCCCATTGGATTCATCCTCTATGGCTTTATCTTATTTTTCTTTATATCAGCATTCTTCTCTTTGTTACCTTTTGCATTTTAGGTTAGGTCATCTGTCTAGTGAATGCCTAAAACAGTTAGTTCAGTTTGGTTGTTTGGGTAAAGTGTTTGCCAGTAATATTTCTGAATGCAGTAGTTGTAAACTTGCAAAAATGTCAGTACTACCATTTCCTAACAGCATTTTGCTCTCTACATCTCCTTTCTCTCTCGTTCGTATTGATGTGTGGAGTCCTTCCATTACAACAAAAGGCGGATCAGTGTATTATGTTTCCTTAGTTGATGATTATAGTTGGTTTTGTTGGGTGTATTTGACGTCTCACAAATCAAATTTCTTCCGTATTTATCGTACTTTTCACTCCATGGTTCACACTTAATTTTCCACATCTATCAAGACCCTCTATTCTGGTTTGGGTGAGAAGTATTTTCTTACTGAATTCACTGATTTTTTAGTTGCATCTGGCACTATTCATTAGTCATCATGTTCTAACGCTCCCGTATAAAATGGTAGAGCTGAAAGAAAACATTAGCACATCCTTGACACAACTCGCTCTCTTTTTCTTTCCTCATCTGTCCCTGCCACTTTCTGCCTTCTGGGGAGAAGCAATTTTTACTGCAGTGTATCTTTTTAATCGCATGCTTACACCTCTTCTTTCTGGCATTTTTCCTTACAAAAAATTAATGGATCACACTCCCAATTACTCTTTGTTATATGTTTTTGGTTATGTTCGCTTTGCCATTCTTCTAAAAAAAGAGCGAAATAAACTTAGTGCTCGTTCTACTCTTTTTGTCTACTTGGGTTATGGTATTCAACAAAAAAGATATCGGTGTTGTGATCCTGTATCTAAACGTCTTTATGTTTCTCGTCATGTTATGTTTCTTGGCCTTCTCTCATATTTATCTGCCATCCAAATATGCCCTTGTTCCCAAAGAAGATCTAATTGTTATTGATCTTTTCTCGAATTATGTGCCTTTCAACGAGTTTACTCATACTCTTGACGTTTCTGAACTTCCTTCTCAATCTCGTCCTTCTGTTGTTTCGTCTCTCCTATTAGTTTATTCTTGTAAGCTACCTCCCCTGAACGGCGCTACCCTTTGCGTACTCGTACTCTGCTGGCAAGATTTGGTTTTTCTAATACTATTTTTCGCCTTCTTATCTTGCTTTTTTATCTACTATTCATGCTTACTTTAAGTCTTAGTCCTATAAAGAAGTCTGTAATGATCCAATGTAATGATCCAAATTGGATCAATGCCATGCAAGAAGAATTAACGGCTCTTCAAAAGACTCGTACTTGGGATTTGGTTCTACTGCCTGTCAGTAAAAATCTTATTGTAAATAAATGGGTTTACAAAGTTAAAACTCATTCTGATGGTTCTATGGAGCTGTATAAGGCTAAGTTAGTTGCTAAGGTTTTTTCTTAGGAGTATGTAATTGATTATAAGAAAAAGAAAACTTTTGCAGCCATGACTAAGATGACTACAGTTCGAACTTTGATTTCTATTGCTGCCATTCACCAATGGCTTCTTTTTCAATTAGATTTCAAGAATGCATTTCTCAGTGTGCATCTTAACGAGGAAGTTTATATGTGCCCTCCTCCGGGCTTCCCTCATCCTCCTGGTACTATTTTTTGTCTTCAGCGTGCCCTTTATGGCTTGAAACTATCCCATCGTGCTTGGTATAGGCGTTTCTAGTCTATTGTTACTCAGATTGATTTCACTCCTAGTCCTCATGATTCTGTACTTTTTCTCTGTCACACTCTTACTTGGTTGGTTATTTTGTTATTATATATGAATGACATGATCATCACTAGCTCTGACTTTGCTGTTATATATTAAGTGAAACATCTGTTTTGTGAGTTTGAGATGAAAAACTTAAGTCTTCTCCCCTACTTTCTTGATATAGAAGTTGCTTCTTCACCTAAAAGTTATTTCTTATCTCAGTCAAAATATGCGAATGAGGTGATCCCCTGTGCCCATCTCACTGATGATAAGATTGTGGATACTCCAATTGAATTGCATGACAAGCTCTCTTTCTGGTGGTGTTCCTCTTGAGGATCCCACTGTTTATCGAGAGTTAGTTGGGTGTTTGACATATCTTACTATGACTCGTGCTGATATTGTGTATGTAGTCCATGTGGTCAGTCAAGTTGCCTTTGCTCCTCGCTCCACTTGTTGGGCTGTTTTGCTTCATATTTTGCGCTATGTTCATGGTATTATCTTTCAAAGTTTATTATTATCTTTTTTGTTGACTTTGACTCTTGGGTTTATGCTGAATAGGCTGGCGACGTGTCCGACCGCAAGTCTACGAATGATTTTTGTATTTTTCTCGGTGACTCTCTAATCTCCTGGAAGAGTAAAAAATAGTATGTCATTGTTTGTTCTATTACTGAAGTTGAATATCGTGCTATGGCTCATGCTACTGCTAAAATTGTTTGACTCAGATGGTTACTCACTGATTTGGGTATTTCCATCGCTTCTCCTACCTCTCTCTACTGTGATAACAAGAGTTCATTCAGATCGCTCACAACTCTGTCTTTAATGAGTATACTAAGCATATAGAGATTGACTGTCATTTTGTTCGTCAACATCTTTAGATTGGTATTATTAATCTACATTTCGTCTCCTCTTCCTTACAGCTTGCTATTTTTTTTATACCAAAACTCACATTTCGACTCATTTTTGGTTTCTCTTAACAAACTCTCACTACTCACGGGGCTCGCGTCATAAGTTTGAAGGAGTGTAAAAGTGTATTTTCAGTTATTTTGTTAGCTAAAGGGTAATTTAGTCTTTTAAGACTAATTAGGGTTTAAGTTTTGCTTTATATATATTTTGTAATTAAGTATTTGATTATTGTAATAATAGTTTTTCTTTCATCTTCTATTATGTTAACAATCTAAAGATTTTATTTGTATTTTTATTTTCTTAGGATTTTAATTTATATTCAGATTAAGGTTTTAAGCTTATAAATAAAAGGCACTCACTTGATGTATTAATTAGAGTTGAATCAATAAATAATTGAGTTTTAAGACTACAGCCTCGTGTTAGGGTTTCGAATTTTATGTGCTACCTTCCACTATTCTTACCCATTCACGCGTTGCATTAATTGGTATCAGAGCTTAGGCTTGGGCTTCTACATTTCCTCCTTTTTTGACTTGATTTGTAGTCAAAAAAGCTTCTACCACCTTCTCGTGACTGGCTGTGAGGCTGCCGCCACCACTTGCTCTGACAACCGTCGCCGTCGTCGTCGTCGACGACCTTTGAAGTTGCCACCGCCACCGCCACCACCAGGTGTCGTCCCCACTGTTGTCGACACCTTGTAGAGTAAAACGCTAGATGCCCCCTTTCCCCTCCATTGCGATCTCTGCGCCCTCCCTCGAAACCCGAACACAATCCCTCTTGTTAAAACCCTAGTTGCCACCCCCCTCTCCCCCTTCCTCTGTCAAAACCTTCAATCCCTGTTCACCCTTTACCGTCATCAACCCTCGCCTCTTTCCCCTTCGTTGAAACCCTAGTAAGCCTTTCCCTCCTTCACCATCTATGTGATTCGCAGTAAACCCTAGCCGTAACCCTTTTCGACCTTTCTCTTCCTCTCGTCAACCTGTCTCTCCCCATTCGACCCCAACCTTCGTACCTTGTCGTCGCCTGCACCTTCTTCCTCTGCATCATCTCCACCACCAATCGCCACGCCTAGTTGTCCGTCGACACCTCACGTCGCTGCCTCCTCACGCCTCGCTTCGAAACCCCAGAAGGTGGTTCTTCCTCTCGCACAAGTTGCGAGGAAGGAGCCAACCTAGCTCAACCCATACTCGACCCATCTTTGATCTGCTCCTGTCAATAACCAAACTAACCCAAGAACCCACCTGACCCGACCCACCCCTTTCTACTGGCCAGCCCAAAATAAATAAACAAGGCTAGCCTGCATAACTTTTCACAACCTAGCAGCCAACCCAACCCAAGCCCACCCCACCCCACCCCACCC
>JAOTRH010075962.1:0-17553 GCA_034768845.1 Heliamphora exappendiculata | reverse complement strand
AATTTCACTTCCTAAAATTTGAAATGAATGTGCCCATATGATCTTGATTGAATCGGATTACTATCAATTCAAATTACATTTAAAAAAAAAATAAATGGCAACATTTGATTAGTCCAAGATTCTATTTTATTTTTTAAAAATTTAAAATTCACATAATCTTATCCTTGATTGGTTCATATTACTATCGTTTTAAAATATATTAAAAAAATAAGTGGCACAATATGATTAGTCATATTTCTTTTTTTCAATTCTTTTGATATTTAAAATTAATATCAGTTTACATATAATTAGTTTAAACTAGATTTGAACATTATAAATAAATGCAAAAAAATAAAATAAAATGTACTAAACCGTGCATATATATATATATATATATATATATATATGCATGGCATGGGCTCATTGCTTGTTACTACATAAAAAAAAATGTAAACTATAAGATTTGTTGTTCAAGTAGGAAGATTTTGGGACCCATCACTGGAGTTTTATTTTTACCGTTATAAAATTATATAATAAAAAAAAAATTGAGGATCATATCATTATTAATATTGCCATAAGTGTGGGTTGATTTCAGCTTACCATACTTTTGAGGATTGGTCATCATGTCATAAAGTGGGGTGTATATATCTGCATACACAATTTTGCTGCCGGGGAGCGAATGCTCCAACTTAGCCAACAGATCCACAAGCTTCTCATTGTAGGATTGGGAATCAAAATTCTCATGGTCCACGCACTTTCTGTTAAACTTAATCCTTAATCTGGAAGACATTTGGATGGGTGCGCATCCCACCGGAGGAAGCCCAGATATCAGCATCTTTCGGAGCCCTAGACTGTACAGTTCCTGTTAACATTAATTATTTCTCTTGTAATTTCCATTCCATTGGATTAAGTAGGCAAAGTTCACCCACAAGACATTTTACGCCTCACGAACCACCCAGCGGTTCGTGTAAAAAGTAAAAAAAAGTTCATATATAGACAATGCATTTTAAACATTACGAAGCACCGCACACAAGTACAGTGATTCATGTAAAATGTACTGTCCGTAGCTGAATTGGATAAAGTATGCTATAACCATGCAATGCATAGTATATATGTAGAGAATGAGAACCTTAACGAAGTTTTGAAGCCTTCTTTGCAGGAAATAGTGATACCCGTTAATGCTAAAGTACTCAAACTTTCTAGTGGGAATGTCATAGAAGTTGAAAGTAACGTCATTACTGCCTGAATTTATCAACACCAAAGAGTCTTTAATTATATCGTTAGCCGCTTCTTCCCCTACAACTCTCTTGAGCCTCTCTACGTACTTCCTGAAGTAGCGCGGTTGCCGGGACACCGGGATAACTCTGGAGGCAAGCGTCGTCAGGTCATCGTAACCGGATCCTGCCGACGCAAAGCAGACGCCAGTCTTGAGCTCACTGTCCGGCAGATGCGGATCAAGGAATGGCGGGACGGTGTCCTTGATCCCTAGCGCCGAGGCCAAGAAGTCCGATACAAGCTTCCCGTTGGAAAACCTCCCCGTCGGGACTCCTCCCGGGAAATCTTGGCCGTATGGCAAGTGGTTGGCTTTGAGGAAAGTGGGAATGAAGTTGTTATTGCCAGTGTCTAACAATGAATCACCGAAGATAAGAATGGCAGGAAATTCCGGCAGCTTTGCTCCGCCGGTTGCCTCGGTTCTCATGGCGCAAAGTTGCATCAGGAGGACGAAGATTAGTGAAGGTGCCATTAGTAGTTCAGTTTCTTTACCTTTACAATTTATAAATATGTAGAGAGGTTATTATGGCGCAAATGTTCATTTAGTATAAGTTGGCCGAGAGCTATAAACACAGAAACTGAAAATTGATCGAGATATAATTTTTTTTGTTTTGTTTTTGTTTTCTTTTAATTAGTCAATTAAGGAAAAACAGAAACATATTGACATGAATGTCATATGGACTTCAATTTGTTATTAAATTTTAGAAGTTATGGTTGTGGGGTTTGGCCTTAACTAGGGTTTTGGATTTGAATACTTGCATTTCAATTTGTACCAATTAAGCTTGCCCTGACAAGGGTTTTGGATTTTAATACTTGCATTTCAATTTGTACCAATTAAGCTTGCCTTTTCTTCAATCTGGATTGCTTTAGACATGGTACTTTACGAGATGATTTGCGTACGTATTTTGTAATTTATTCGATAAGAGAGACTTTTGTTGTAAAATAGCTGAAAGTTTAAATATTTTTAAACATCTTTTAAAAGTTTTGATAATAGAAGACATGGACATATGCATGACTCAAAATATTAATATTGGATAAAAAAGTTTATTTGTATGGTGTTATTGGCCTAACTTCAAGACGTCAAGTCCTGCATTTATTTGAATTGAAGATCAACTAGCGAATAATAATAACTACATCCACAAATAGGATACACATCTCTCATATAGAGACCTTGCCAACAACAAATAAACTTGACTCCATGTGAAAAGTTAATTGTGACTGAATTATATTGTGTTTGGTAACTGCGCACTTTTTTTTTTCATTAGCAGTTAATTTGACTTCATATATATTAAGTTTGTGTTTGGCCTAACTTTTTTTAGTAAGTTTTTTGACTTTTTTTTAATAAGAAAGTGAATATAAAACGATGTGAAAAAAGTTAATTAATTATAATAAGAAGCAAAATAAGTGAGTTTTTTTAAAAAAAATTAAGCAAAAAACTTTTAAAAAAATTAGACCAAACATAGATTAAACCAACGTGGCTAAAGCTCGGCCAACTTGTAGACTGATTCCAAGTTTGAAGAAAGGGTGAGCATAAAGAATCAATTCACAATAGCCATCTATTGCCATATTGGATGAAAATAGGATAATATAAACCCGTGCATATCCAGCTCTATTGCCATTTTTATTGGTGATGTTGATACCCTAGCTTGATAGTGTTTCTTGTTTTTATTTGGTATTGTAATTTCTGTAATATTTGGCGCAAATTGGAAAGTTTGCAAATGGGAATAATTCTATTTTGTTGCCTATCATTCATAGAGGAGCAGTTCACACTTTACTCCTGCATAAACTTTGCTGTGGATCCAAAAATCACTGTTAATTATATGGTAGCGATATGCTTTTGGAACCCTTAAAACATTTCATATGGTTTTTTTTTTCTAAGAGTTAGTAGAGAGTACCATATCATTTTAGTTGTTTGTAAAATATTGGAAGTGATGGGTCATGGTGAATGATTTGCATCCTTTGTTTCTTAAATTTTATTTTTTAGTGTTCTTTGATAGTACTGCATTGCGTGAAGATTTGTGGAAGCTTTAAAACCATCTAACACACCCACAGATTTCTGCAAAATCGCTTTGATTTTTAAGCTTTACATGGTATAGCTATATGACATAAGCCATGTGGGCTGTTTTCACCTAGGCATTTCATTCTGATGATAAACGGCAGGAGGTTTGACAAAAGAGTACATGCCATGCTCACTCAAAAAAAAAAAAAACAAAAAAAAAAAACAAAAACAAAGTCTCATTTGGGTCTCTCTCTCTAAAAGTCATTAGAGAGCTCGGCGCACAGTTCATATGCTCAGCTCGGCCATGGGTTAGTTCGGCTTCTCAGGATGAGCGACACAGGCCCACAGCGAACCTGCGAACCTCGGAGCAGACATGGCATCGAATGGGACAATCGAAGTTCGACGTAAGCTCCCCAAACCGGCAGCATCACCGCAGCACCGACCTTGCTCATGAGACGGCGACATCGCAGCACCGAGCTTGGCTCTGGCTACCACGCCTTACATGCTCGGCATCATGGCAGCATCTCGGCAGTTATATCTCGGAGCTCGGCACTGGGGCTCGGAGCTCGGTGGTCCACCCTTACATTTCAACACCCAGCTCGACCCCTTGGTGTTTTTCGCATATTTGCTATTTCGGCTGAGCAGTTGCTCAGCAGTTCGGTATGTTCCATTTCGAACCTCGGCTCCACACCTCAGCTCTCCGCTCCGATCCAGCTCGACAAAGTGAGATACCTCAGCCTCTTAGCATCTCGGCATTTTGTTAGAATCTGTGAATTTCATTGGCCATTGAAATCCAGATTTCAATAGTTTTGGACCAATTACAATTAAAATGGCCATTCAAGTGCAATTGGAGCCTGAAAACCAATAGCCATAAGTGGCTATTGATTTCCAGGGATGAACCCTCCATATTGAAAGATTCAGATGGTTCTTTCTTCACTCAGAGAAAATGAAGAGACAGCTTTCTTCTCTCAGAGAAGAGGAAGAGTCAGAGCTGGGAGCTCTGAAGTCACAGAAGAGGAAGAGGAAGAGACAGAAAAGAGGAAGAGACACAGCCTGGAATTCAATTTTTATAAGTGGCAATTGAATTCTCTGTGGCTATTCAACTCTCTGTGACTCTTCTCCTCCTTTCCTCTATGGCTATAAAAGGGTTGTCTCCATCTGAGAAGAGATATACAACAGAAACGACACACAGAACTGTTGAGACACACAGAAAGTTGAGATACAATCCTCAGTTAAGGAGCAAGCCGCAAGAGAGAGAAAGACAGACGAAGAGCGTTCGTAACCGATCCTTGGAGGTGTTCCAAAGATCGTGAAGCCGTTTTATCCTGGGAGAGTGACGCCGGTGAAATCCCTACAACACCCTCGGTAGGCGGTGAATCATTCTTAAGGAAACTGCGATTGCAGGACTCGGTTTGTAAATTCCATTTTATTATTCCTGTTATTTCATTCTCTGTAATTTCAGATTATTGTAAATTGTTGAAAGCTTAATAAAGAAGTATTTTCTGGATCTCCGAGTTTGTATTTTATTTCGGCGTTGGATATTCTCTCAACACATTTCTGTGAGTACGTTGATCTTTTATGTCAAAGTGGTTTTCTTCTGCTAGATTGGTTCTTCTAGCTTAGTGGATGGAAAGATGTGAGCTCCGGCGAGATTGGCAAAAAATCGTACCGTACAGTTGCTTGCACCAAATGCTACAACCCACAGTTTTCTGTCTCAAACCATCATGGTATTGTGGTTTCTGGTAATCACATTTTGGCTCCTCAATTGGTTTTGTATCGGCATTTTACGGTATGAGTAGATATTGTGCTACATCTCCATTACGTCAACAACCCAGCTCGGCCAAATTCTTAGGCGTCAGCTCGGCCATGCCTCCCCCCATGTACATCTCAGCTCGGCATTCGGAGGAGCCCTCGGCTCCATCACCTTGGCGCACGGTGGTCGACACCTCGGCCCATGGGCTTCTGTCTCGACTTTTATGGGCTCGGCCATGCATCACCTCAGCTCGGTGCACGTGAAATAGATCGGCTCCGTGCTCGACCCACCATCTCGGCTGGAGGTTGTATCTCGGCTCTTGCCTCTCAAACAAATCACCTCGGCGCGGGCAGCACCGCAGCGGTCCAGCACGGGGGCTCCTAGCTCGGTAACTCACCAAAATGATTTGGCACCACCGAGACAGCTCGGTACTCACCACCGATTAAGACAAGAGTGGGCTAGGGGTAGCTCAGCACAATGGGTGAATTGGTCCCGATAGTCTACAGCTCGGCAAACAAACCTCAATGGGGGTCTCTCACACTAAAAACCAGACTCCAAGCTCGGTTCTTGCTACATGGAAGGATCGGGGATCCGCCTGTCCCTCGTTTTGTTTTGGAGCTCTGCACTACTTCTTCGAGCTCGACGAATTGCTTTGACGCTCAGCCACCGCCACCCGAGTTTAGCACTTTATCATCTCGGTTCATCATCTCAGTCCCTCATAGCTCAGAGCAAAATATTCGCGTTCATGGGAAGCTCGGTAACCCCATATGATCGGAGCTCGGCGTTTTCTTGCTTAGTTCGGTGCTCACTGCTGCAAGCACAAGTCCATCTCATACTTATAGGTTTGTTTGATTTTGTCTGATTTTTGCCTTGTACAACCTCTCTCAGAACATTGATGCACAAGAACAAGCCCAAGGAGTAAACCGTCACGCACTATTAGAGTATGTCAGCAAAAAAATCATAGCCTAGTCAAGGTGCCGAGCCTAACTCTTGGTTCTCAGCAAAAAATCCTAACATAGCCTAGGTGCCGAGCCCAGCTCTCGGTTGAACAAAAAATTCTAGCCTAACCTAGGTGCCGAGCCTAATTCTCGGTTCTCAGTAAAAAATCCTAGCCTAGTCTAGGTGCCGAGCCCAGCTCTCGATTCAGCAAGAAATCCTAACCTAGCCTAGGTGCCGAGCTCCTAACCTAGCCTAGGTGCCGAGCCCAGCTCTCGGTTCAGCAAAAAACCCTAGCCTAGCCTAGGTACCGAGCCTGACTCTTGGCTCTCAGCAAAAAATTATAGCCTAGCCTAAGTGCCGAGCCCAGCTCTCGGTTCAGCAAAAAATCCTAGCCTAACCTTGGTGTCGAGCCCAGCTCTTGGTTTTCAGAAAAAAACCCTAACCTAGCCTAGGTGCCGAGCCTAGCTCTCGGTTCTCGGCAAAAAATCCTAACCTAGCCTAAGTGCAAAGCCCAGCTCTTGGTTCAGCAAAAACCATAGCTTAGCCTAGGTGCCGAGCCTAGTTCTCGGTTCTCAGTAAAAAATCATAACCTAACCTAGGTGCCGAGCCTAGCTCTTGGTTCTCAACAAAAAATTCTAGCCTAGCCTAGGTGCCGAGTTCAGCTGTCGGTTTAGCAAAAAATCCTAACCTACCCTAGGTGCCGAGCTTAGCTCTCGATTTTCAGCACAATACCCTGGCTCGCCTAGGCATGCTCTAAAGTTCAGGTTCATTCGGGTACTCAGAGCGCAACAATGGATTAGAGGCACGTGCAGCTTCTACATCCTCCTAAAGAAGCATGTAGAAGCTGGGGGCTATTGTAGGGGAGTAAATCCTCCCATAGACAAAATATCATCATCACAATTCAGCCCATATTCCATCCACTGTCAGTGGATGGGATAGCAGAGAAAAGCTTCTTTTCTCTCTTTCATTCTTTCTTTCTCTCTCTCTCTCTCTACATATACCCCCGACAGAGGAGGGGGATCGATTTTTTGGAAACCTTTATGTTTTCTCTCTCAACTGTTAGACTAATTTGGGCATCGAAAGCCCTCTCTCCGGCCACCGGTCGGGGGTTTGTTTTGTAAGAACCTGATGGATGGAGAACGTGAGGACTGCGGTCATCTTCTTCGTCAGGTATTCTCGTTCAATCCATCAAAACAAATATAATTACGGATCGTATTCGTACCGATACTATGAAAGTGGAAAAGTAGAAAAGAGGAAATGTTTAATATTTCATGTGGCCATGCTTAAATTATTACATTAGCCAGCTCTGTACCTCTATAAATCTATGCATTTAAATTTGTAATGGTAGCTGGAATGGTAAGATTTATGAAAATGATGTCGTCTCCCCGATAATTTGGTAACTACAATTAAATAATCACAAAATTTTGTAGCTTGTAAATTTATAGATTGTAAATTAATATTTTATGGATTATAGTTTGTAGCAAAAGTTGTGAGTATTTAATAAAAATTGTAATTTGTAATTAAAATAAAAAAAAAATTATAAATTATAACAGGAGTCGCGGGTGTTTAAAAAAAATTATACCTTATAACTAAAATTAGTAGTATAAAACTAAAAATTAATATCAGTAGTTTTGCCAAACACCATAATTATATTCTTTAAACATTTATGTAGATTAAATTTGTTGAATAAACATTCATTCGATTATATAAGTATTGTATTTACCAGGGTCAATTATAAATGTATCAGCCAACAAGGAGTTGTAATTGATTTTATTTTAAAAAAAAAAATTAAATTACTCATTAGCAAGAATGTTGATTTTACAAATTGTGCCTATGTCTACCGGCCTTATACTTTTTACTAGTGATCTTTAATGAGAATACGATTACAATAAGTATAATCAAAACTGTATAAAAGAACTCTAAAAAAATTACATAACGGTTGCAATCTGAATGCTTATTATAAGTTTGTTTCACAATAGATTGATCGATATGTTTGTCAATTCAAATTAATTCGCCCATCGATCTATCTTGCATGGTTCACGGTACTTTTGACAAATCATCCGGCCAATCAATCTTTCTTAATATAGAATGATTCGTCAAATCAATTCGTTTGACTATAGAGGGATTTTTTCTTCACCTTTTCAATAATATATATATATGAGGTTCTTATATAGACCATCTATTGCTACTTTAATTTCACGATGTCAACTTGTGTATTATGAGATGAGATTAAGAGTAATTTGCATAGAGTTAGAAATTTTTAAAACTAATATTTTTTAATTGATTAAATACCAATTTAGCTTGAGGCCAACTAACTTCTAGCAATTTCCTCACTATATATTCAGTTTTAGTAGTGGTTTATATAAGTGGAAAGGTTGAGCAAGAAAATTTTTAATTTTTTATTTAATATTCAAATTACGGTGTGTCACAAATAAAAATTGACTTTTGTAGGTCACATTTTTACGTGTAAAATTAGGTCACATTTTTACGTGTAAAATTTGTGCCACGGACTCACCAATTTTACGAATTAGAGATGTTGAGGTGAAAGTCAAAACATCATATAATTTATTACGTATTAATTCATATTAGTGGAAAGCATGAGGCTAATCTAAGTCCTCCTATTAACTAGTGGTTTATATGAAGGGAAAGCTTGAGAATGACCGTTTTTATTATTTATCTATACCCACATTGTAGTATGTCACAAAAAAGAATCGATTTCTGTAGAATCAATTTTTGTGTGTCAAAATCATGTTTGTAAAGTGGGCGCCATGTACCAATTTTAACGAAGTATCAAATCATAATAGTAGGAAGTTTGAGAAGAAAAAATTTTAATTTTTGATTTAATACTTAAGTTGCAATGTACCACAAATATGAATCAACTTATGCGTGTCACAATTTTACCAATAAAGTTAGCCCCATGGACCGGCCAATTTTAATAGTGGTTTATATAAGTGAAAAGCTTGGGCAAGAAAACTTTTAATTTATTATTTAATGTCCAAATTACAGTGTGTCACAAATAAGAATTGACTTCTACATATCACATTTTTACTTGTAATATTTGGGCCATGGACTCACCAATTTTATGAATTAGAGCCAAGTTGTGGTCAAAGTCAAAGCATCATTCGACTTATTAAGTATTAATTCATATTAGTGGAAAGCATGAGGATAATTTAAGGCCTCCTATTAATTAGTGGTTTATATGAGTGGGAAGCTTGAGAATGACAGTTTTTATTATTTATCAATGTCCACATTGTAGCGTGTCATAAAAAGGAATCAATTTATGTAAAATCAAACTTTTGTGTGTCGCAATCTTATTTGTAAAGTGGGCACCATGTATCAATTTTAACGAAACATAAAGGTGTAAAAATGGCTCGGGGCTTGAGGTCCGGCACTGTATGGGCCAGACTTGTCTAAAAAAAACTTGACCTAGCCCGAGCTCAAAGATAGGTTTTTCGAGTCTAAGCCCTTTGAGCCTAAACCTTTTTTTTGGCTTAACATTTTTTTTTGGGTACCTTTTCAATTCTTTTACTCGCGAAATGTCAAAAGAAATATTTTTTTGATCAAAATTAAAAAATTTCACTAAAAACTCAAAAAAAATCTTATTTTTGATTATTTAGTATTTTTTGTCTTATCTAAATTCTTTATTTCCTGGTCAATTTTTTGACTTTTAAAATTTCTTCTAATGAAATGAATTTTAAAAATATATTTATTTAGACTAAAGTTGAAAAATACTCATATAATGGAGAAAGAATCTTACAAAAAATTTATTTGAAACAAAGGCTTAGGAATATTTATATTTTGCACAAAAGCTGAGCAAGTTTCTTTTTTAGGAATAGAAAGTGGGGATTAGAGTACTAATTTTAGAATAAATTTATCCTATACTTATTTGTGTTTTTTTGTTCAGATTAATTATTTTAAGTGGACAGTACCCAATCCCTCGTATGAGGGCCAAGTGTGGGTGGAGAAAGGGTGAGATAGAGAGAGGGAGAGATTATAATTTTACTCTTTAATTTTACTTTTGTAACTTTGTATTTTTTTAATTTTTTAATTTTTTAATTTTTTAATTAATGTTTCTATACTTTTATTTGTCTTTTCATAAATTGAGTATCTATGGGATAGTTATTAAATTTTTTGAAAATCTTTTTATTCCATTTAATTTTAACTTTTCCACTGTTTACTTTTATTTTATTTGTACTTTTTTGTTTCATTTTTTACCTAGATGAATTAGGATTAAATTCTAATATCAATTTTTTTTCTTTTTTATTTATTTTTTCTCTAAGATATATATATACACTACTTTTTTTGGTTTTATTTTATTTTTTACTTTTTGGTCTTACCTAAGGCTTTTTAATTTATTTTTTTGATCTTATTTTTTGTTCAATATATACACAATTAAATTATCACACTGCAAGAGCAAAATTCTCATCATGCTTAATTCTTATCTGTCTATGGTATAAATCAACAAAAATAGAAGTGGACTATAAAAGGGATACATAATACAATAGATATTTAATTTTAAAACTATTAGCGATGAGAAATTGGGCCTCGTTTTGTTATATTTTTTAAAAATATATTCTAAAAAGATTTTTAAAAATTAATTTTGAAAAAAAATTCATAATATTTATAAAAAAATGTGTTTGGTTACTTAAAGATGACACCGGGGCTGATTATTTCAGGTTAATAAAGTATTGGTGTATTGTTTTGGAAGAATAATAAATAATAATATCATTAAGTTATGCTTAACCTTCTAATTGACTCTAATCAACAAATTTCTACTAATCAAGCTTTGGCCAACTTTTTCCCACTCCTAATTAAGATTCTCAATTTGAAAGGTAGACAGCTTAGGCCACCTGCTTAGGAGCCATTTGATAGACTAATTTAGACTTGATTTGGAATAATTGTTTATTGACTTATTTTATTTATGTTTATTATTATTATTATTTTTTATCATTTTGTTAGTTTTTTATACCTTTTAGATTCTTATTATTGAGATCAACCAAGAATAAATAAATTCTTTAGTCAAAATATGTAAATAAAATTAAAAAAAAACTAATAAATTAATAATTTTTTTCCTTATTTTTCCTTTTATTTTTGTGAATTGGCGCAAACAAGGACAGAGAGGTAAAGCAAAGAAAGGGGGCCAATCAATTATAAAAAAAAAAAAAAAATTAGTAAACCAAAATTTATAAATTATTTAAATCAAATCAAATCAAATCCAATTAAAATTTTATTTTAATTAATTAGTATTAGTTATATAAATTCTTTTATCATTTTACTATGTTGAGAGCTACATTTGTAGTCAATTAGGATTAAATTTTAATATCAATTTTTTTAATTTTATTAATAATTTTTTGTTTATTTTTCTCTAAGATATATATATATTTTTACTTTTTTGGTTTTATTTTATTTTTTACATTTTGGTCTTACCTAAGCTTTTTTATTTAATTTTTGATATTTTTTTTGTTCAATATATACACAATTAAATTAGCACACTTTAAGACCAAAATTCTCATTATGCTTAATTCTTATTTTTTATCATATAAATCAACAAAAATAGAAGTGGTCCATAAAAGAAATACACAATACAATAGATATTTAATCAAAACTATTTGTGACAAGAAACTGGGCCTTGTTGGTTGTATTTTGAAAAAATAATATTTTAAAAAGATTTTTAACAAGAACTTTTATAATATTTTGAAAAAAATGCTTTTGATTACTAAAGCTAAGAATTATTTCTCAGTGAAAAAAAAAACACTTTTAAATCGTTTTTAAATTTTTTAATTTTTAGCTCATTTTAACTCAATTTTTTGAATTAAAAATTGTTAACCAATGTGTTTTTATCTATTTTAAGAGTTTTTAAAAAAAATGAAAATAAAAACTGCTAACCTTGAAACTTAAAACTTAAAATAAACAGGCCGTGGTTGATTATTTCGGATTAATGAAGGATTGGTCTATTGTTTTGGAACAATAATAAATAATATCGTTAAGTTATGGTTAATCTACTCTAATTGACTCTAATCAACAAATTACTACTAATCAAAGCTTCGGTCAACATTTTTCCCTTCTCAGGCCTGATTGGTAATTATGTTAAAAATTATTTATTTATTTTTTTTAGTCTTTATTCAAAATGATAAATTAAGTTTAAACTAAGTTGTTCAGCAATTTAGTTTTTTTTCAAATTAATTATTTAAGTAAAAAGTTAATTTTTTTTATTTTTTATTCAAAATAGAAAATTTTATATTTTTATATACTTAATATTAACAATTATATATAATTGATAGTAGTAGTAAATAAGTTATGAATGAGAAATTTTATTATATTTTAAAAATAATAGTAATTTAAATAAAATATTTTAAAATTTTATATTTTAGTTTGACTTTTTAATTTTTTAGCTTTTTAATTTCTTTACTAAACAAACAGCTTTAATTTTTTTGATTCTTTTAACCAAAAAATTAAAAACATTAAAGTTGCCGATAAGAGCTTTAAGATTTGCAATTTGAAAGGTAAACAACTTAGGCCAACTGCTTATATTAGGAGCTATTTATAGACTAATTTAGACTTGGTTCGGAATAATTATTTATTGACTTATTTTATTTTATTTATGTTTGAATTTATTTTTTTTAATCATTTTGTTAGTTTTTTTTTCATACATTTTAGATTCTTTTTATTGAGATAAGCGAAGAATAAATAAATTTTTTCTTAGTTCTAAGTAATTTAAGAGAGAGTGAATTGAATTTTAAAATAATAATAATTATTTTAAAATTTTCTTTTAATTTTACAAAATAAATATGGCAATAAGCAAGAGTAAAAGTGTAGCAGTAAAATTAAATAAGAGAGAGAAATTTGAACAAGACACCAAGATTTATTGCGGTTCAACTTTTTTCAAGTTTACATCTACTCTTCGAGACTTATCTTGAGAATTTGCACTATCAACAAATACTTTACAAGCGCATTTAAAAATCTTAACAACTTTAAAGGTGTTTCACAAACAACATTATTTTTCTAAACACACTTCAATTTTTCTTTAAAAAGTTTAGCTCATTTTATTAAAGAATTACAAGAATGACTTACATTTTATAATAAATGAAATTGAATTAGAAATTCATTCACAATAACTTCTTACAATAATTTGATAATAAAATGAGTATGGGAGTGAGAGAAAAATATTGACTTTCAATGTATTCAATAGAATAATAATTCAGGAGTTTGAAATTATGAAATTTTCAATGTATTTAATAGAATAGTAATTCAGGAGTTTAAAATTATGAAATTTACTCATTTTATAGTCTACTGAAGTAAATGACTGTTGGTGATTGGTGGAGGCAATTAATACTCTAAAAATGTTACGGTTTGAATTAGCACAATTTTAAATTTTATTGTAGGTGTCGACATAAGTTGGTCTTGGCTTTGGTTATCGGACAAAAGTGTTAACTCATTCTTCCTAAGGTGTCGACCAAACTCTTGAATTTTCATCACCCACACCATGGTGTCGACTCATAGTACATTTGGTATCGACCATTTTATTACTTCAGTTTTTCAGCTGGAACCTTTGTATCGACTCATATCAAAATTGGTGTCGACTCAAGGTTTCATGTCTGCTCAGGTGTCGACTCATATCTTCGTTGGTGTCGTCGCAGTTGAGAGATTTTAGCTACTGAAAATTCGGTATTGACACGGCTCGTCTTTAGTGTCGACTCAGCCAAATAACTTTGGCTACTGAAAATTTTGGTATCGACACTCTTCACTTTGGTTTCTATTCAGCCAGTCCAACTTTGGCTACTTATAAATCAGTGTCGACCCAGCCAGTTCGACTTTATCTACTGGAATTTTAGTGTTGACCCTTATCTTCATTGGAGTCAACCCAAACTTCTTATTTTTCATAGGGTGCCTTTGTATCGAATTATCTGCTCGTTAGTGTCGACGCATATGAGTCAGAGTCTGGGGGATCATTTGATGTTTTGGTGTCGACTTATTGCTTCGTTAGTGTCAACATATTTCGAGTGTCCCGAATGGTGTTTAGGTGTCAACTCATATCATCTTTGGTGTCAACATCAGAACCTGAAGGTCCGAAAAATCACTTGATGTCAACTCATTTGTGCATTGGTGTCGACACAAGTTAATTTCTGTCAAGGTGCTTACGTGTTGACTCATGAATATATTGGTGTCGACTCAACATGTTATTCGAGCCTTGAGTTGGTGTCGACATAGGTTGTAGTGGGTGTCGACTTAACTTGGATCTCGGTCCAATACTGAAGGTATTAACGCAATCGATCATTGATGTCGAGACAACCCGTTCTCCTGAAATGTATCAAGCAAAGCGGTCAGAGGTGTCGATCGTAAATCATAATGATGTCAACACATTTGAGTTTGTCAAGCGTGCTTTGTATGTAAGTATCGACACAAAACGTTATGTTCAAGAACACTAAGTGTCAACCTATTTAGCACAAAGTGTCAGCACAAAGGACATAAAGTGTTGACGAATATGCGTGTAGTGTCGACTCAATTTTTTTTAAAAATATTTTATATAATATTTTTTAAACTTTTAATTAGAAAATATAATTTAATAAAATTATCAAAATCATATAAAATGCCCTTAGACTAATATTCTTTAGTTAAAATATGTAAATAAAATAAAAAACAAAAATAAAATAATAAACTTTTTCTTCATTTTTGCTTTTAATAATTTTTTTAAAAAAAATAGGGTCACTTTGGAAAAAAAACTAGCATTTTGTATGGAAGAGGGCAAACAAGGACAAAGAGGTAAAGTGAAGAAAATGGGCCAATCGATTAAAAAAAAAAAACTTGTAACCCAAATTTTATACGTTATCTAAGAGGGTGTTTTTCAATCTTAGGGGGTCACCTTAGTGTTAAGCGTAGCTTAGTACTTGATTACAATTGTCAAAAGGGAGTGGTTTCTAATAAGTTATTAAATTAATTGTCAAAAGGGTGATGGTTTATAATAAGTTATTATTTAAGCTCATATTTTGAATAAGATTAAATAGAATAAGAGAGAGAAATAATACTTTGAATTTTATATATATTTTTAATATTAAGAGATTATGAAATAAATTATGTGAACAGTGAAAAATTTAATACATATTTAGTTAGGGTGGAATAAATGTGATAAAATTTATAGAGTTATTTTTTATTTTTAAATAAGAAGAAAAGATAATCTGAAGACTCGTATTAATAATACTAAGGGTCTTGATATTATTAATATCATGAATGAATTATTAGTAATTCGATATTTACTGAATTATTAATTCTAATCCCAACAAACGTTAGATTAAGAATTTAAGGAGATAAAAACTTAGCAAGTGGGGTCCACATATTTTTTTGTCCAATCTTATCCTCTCGTATCTAAGTGAATTAAATAGACATACTTCACTCATGTTTAGCTTTTTTTAAAACCTACTCTTTTTTTAATAAAAAAAATTAAATTTTAAATTATTGTGTTTGACATTTTTAAAAAGTTACAATTTTTTTAAAAAATAGTTAATATATATTTCATATATCTTAACTTTTTTATTGAATAAAATAATTATAATATCCTCGATATAAAAGTCTATTTTGCTAAAAAAATAATAATATTATAAATAATACAATTAAAAAATATAAAAGTCTATTTTGCTAAAAAAATAATAATATTATAAATAATACAATTAAAAAATAAAAAGTTATGACATCTATATTACAAGTTAGGAAGGTTGGATGGGACGTTTATGTTTTGCATCCAACGGTGGCTCTGTTTTGTTATGCGTCCAATGGTGAGGCTTTAGGTGGCTCTGTTTTGTTATGCGTCCAATGGTGAGGCTTTAGACGAGAAGGGAGAAAGGCTTCAGATGAGGCATCTATATGTGATCTAAGGATGTAGTTTGCTTCTCAAAATTCAACGGTTGAGAAGGGCGAGGAACTCTCTGTGATACCTCAGGTCGCCTCATTTCGGTTGAGAATGCTCCATCTTCACGGCTTCACTCTCCCTCACTCTCAGATTCTCTCTCTCTCTCTCTCTCTCTCTCTCTCTCTCTCTCTCTCTCTCTCCCTCCGACGACTGTCGTCTTCGCCATCGTCTACACCGCGTGTCATCTTCAGCACTGAACCACTGAAATCCCTAGCGCCGAACGGGTCGTTTCGCATTTCGCATAGTCGTCGCATTTCGCATTTCGCATTTCGCATTTCGCATTAGATCTAGAACGAGCCGTTCGGCTTCCAAATCATTTCGCATTTCGCAGCTAGATCTGTATTTCATTGGTGACCTAGGGTTTCTTCCATCCTCTGGCTTGCCTCTGGCTTGCTGCTTTGGATTTTAGATCTTGCGCATTAGATCTAGAAGATCTGGCTTGAATACCAAGCACGATCATCAAGCATTATTAGTGCTATTTTCTTAGTTCCACAGATGGCTGTTTATATTATCTAAACTCTATGTGTAAAATGTAACAAGCACTAAATATTGTTTTTTCTTTACGTTTGTTGTGCTCATCCACAAGGTGTTTGAGAAAATTGTTGAAAAATCATATATGATTTTGCATTCTTTTTCCAATGAAGTCAAGCATAGTAAGTATCGTTTTTGATATTGTTGTCATTTATTTTGTCTGGAATGGGTTATTGTTGTAGATATTATTTGCATATGAGTATTCTGTCTTATTTTGTAAAAGAGATTTTTAGTTTGTACTTAAGATTTTTGAATGTAGAATTTCATTATGGTTATTTTACATATATATATATATCTGTCTATATGCCACTACATTTCTCCGATTGTACATATTTTTCCTTTTCTATTTGGTATTGAGGGGATTATACTTGAAAATTTATTCTTTATTTTTTTACTATTTAAGTAAATGGTTGATTTTAACTGATGTTATTAAGATGACATTTTTTGTTGTGCATCATGTTTTCCCATCTATAAATCAATAAAAATGTTTGTTTCTCCCTCATATTTTGAAAAATAATATGTATGAGTGCACACTGTGCGCAGGCGCCGAGGATGGCTTAGAGATTTCAGATCAGAAGACTTTTGAAGAGCAAGATGTCTCTATTTACTGTTGAATAAATCGAAGCCAAGCTTAGAGATGTCAAACTTCAAAGACATGTGGCCTTTCTCCTCTTAATTTTTTCTCCTTCTTGAATTATTTGAATTAATTAATTAATTTGTGGATAATTCAAAACCTTCGTTCTTTGTTTTACCTACAATTTTCTAGCCTCTTCTTTGTTTGTGTTGTTATTGTTTGTTACTTTGGTTGATTCCTTTCAAAGTAAGGTGGTTGTGTTTGTTCTATACATCAAAACTTTGGTTTATATGTTGCTTTATATTTTTCATGTAGCAGATTCTATTTTGTGCTATTTCCTATTGTTGTTTTTTATGTACACAATATTGTTGTGAATGCAACAAAATAGTTATTTTTTTTTATAAATATAATTATTCGGTTTGTGTTTTTTGAAATCTTTTGATTTAAGATTGTTAAAAATATATATATAAAAACAACCACCTATCTAAAATAAATATACTTAAAATATCATTTGGCCTGAATATATGAAATATAAGCTAATTTTTGTAACATAACATTTTAGCAAAAATAAAACACAATTGTTCTGTTTACCCTTTGGCTTAAAT
>JAOTRH010075951.1:0-17553 GCA_034768845.1 Heliamphora exappendiculata | reverse complement strand
AGATTATGGGTCATAGTGCAATTATAGTTCTTTAGTGGTGTGAACTGTAATTCAGTGTTTTATGAAAATTACATAAACTGCTGCATATCTTTACATAATTGCAAAAACCTCTAGTAGTTGTATACGTTCCACTAGAAGTCAAACTCATAATTACTCTCTAGGTCCTTACTATAGCCCTATATATATGCGGGTAGGCTGAACCAGTTTTTGATGATTTTGATATCATTGTTATGATATTTTTTTTGTCTTTCAAGACTTAAATATATCGGGATTCTGTCGGTATGAGTTCTCGAAGGATCTTTGCTCACACTACGTTCGAGGATCGCGTAAGGGAATACAATAGAAGATCTGACTGAAGCTTCAACTCGGAATCAAGTTGTAGTTAAAGATTAGATCAACAAAAGATTTCTTCTAAATTAACTTTGGTTGCACGGGTTTTTTTTTTATCGTTTTTCGTCAAAAGTTTTATTTGAAACCCGTTTCGGCGTTTGCCCTTCCAATTAATTTTTTACCAAAAATCGTTTACAAAAATAATGATCTTGGCAGTATTGCCTCCAACAAATTGGTAACAGAGCCGTTTTATTTTTTGTTTACGGTTATCGGGGTCGGGTAGATTTAAAACTGTGCTAACTTTATTTTGCAGAGGTTCTAAATTCTGATTTTATGATCATAATTTATTTTTATATTTGATTGAATGCGTAGAAGATGATTTAATTATTTTTTGATGCCAATAGATAAAGTCAAACATGGTCATGTCTAGAATGATAAAGTCAAACTCTACGCAACGACCGGCGACTTCTAACTTGCAAGATCTACAAACTCGACTCAACACCACATTCCCACTGACCAAGGTATCTACACTCAACATACTACCCAACGAGTCGGTCTCTAATCTCAATGTAGATGCAAAAGTAGAGAAAATAAAGGAATGTGATGCTTTTGTGTCGATAAGAACACTGGCCCATCATCTATAAACTAAGAGAGTACCTCTGATCATGGATGGAGTAGCTACAGCATCGAGTACAACCGGTGCTTTGGAAGAACTAAGATCAGTAAGGACATATGCTCTGCCCTGTAGTGCTCCAGCCTGTCCACCGTAACCCTAAACCGCCGACTACCGTGATGACTGTATTGAGGCTCCCCCTTCTACATACCTAGACGTCTGAGCCCTAGGTTGTTGATAAGTCTGTCGTCCCTATGTAGATGGAACAACTGGTGCCCCTACCGTACTTTGAACACTCCCTTCTCGGGGACTATTCCTACGAATGTGCCCAGATTGACCACACCTAAATCAAACTAGTGGTTCTCTTCCCTACAACTGAACAGGTGCTGAACTTTGAATCTGACCCCTCAGTAGGCACTCAGTTGAACGATGCCCTGGCTGTCTGCATCGATAAAAAATGAGTTCTAAATCCCGCTTGCTCCTGCGCCCCTGAGAATGTGCACATCCCCCGTCCTGCTGACTCTTACTCTCTCTAACCCTGTGCGTCTTGTTTAGGGTATCTTCCATGGTAATGACTGTCTCCACCAAGTCTGTAAAGACGGGCATCCTAAATGCCGCCACTCTATCTCAAATTGCGGGTCTCAAACCCCTTTCGAATCTCTTTGCACAAAACTCCTATGTCGCCACAATCTCCTATGCAAATCGGGACAGGCTGGTAAACTCGGCCTCATACTGGACCACCATCATCGTCCCCTGAGTAAGAAAAAAGAAGTCCTCCCGGTAACGATCTCTCATGGTCTTAAGAAAGTACTTCTCCAAAAATACCTTTGTAAAAGCCTCCCAAGTGCCACCCACTGTAGTCCTAGAAAACTTTCACCATTCATGAGCACTCCTTCTCAGCTGGAGTGCAATGAACGCAACCCTCAGATCATCCTCCACTATCTGAAGCGTATCCAGAATCCTGGTCACCAGCTCCAGCCATTCTGTGGCTACCATGGGGTTGGGATCCCCGACAAAGGTAGCAGGGTTAAGATGTCAAAACTCGCGCATTGCGACCATCGCCCTCAGTTCGGATATGCTCTCCCTTCCCCTAGCGGCCTCAGCCTGCTGTTGGATGGAACCTACCATCTCACGCAATAGGTCTATCCCATCTACAAGACCTTGGGGAACATTAGCATCCCCAGCATCTAAGGCTGGAACATCCCTTCGGCCTAAACCACGGCTACAGCCTCCACCACGACCTCGTCCTCCCTACGTGGATATAACTCTATACGAAAGCAATATAACAATATAAGATTTCATACAACATGTTATTACTAACATAAAAGACATAATCATACTGACACATAGCCATTCAAGATTATGTAAACATATCTCACATACCGAGGAGAACCTGACAAGAAAGACGCATCAATTTGGATAACCTACTTAGATTCTTTACTAAAAAATACGTCGGGCAAATGCATTTCTAACTCGATTTCCAAATTTGTTAATCCAAACGCCCTGAGGCAAGACTAATCAATCATAAGGTCCAACCTCTATACTCACATATACACAAACTATCATGCTCAACAAGCTGTCATGCTCAAGTTATAAAAACTCTTAAACACATGTAATCAAGCACACGCAATCATCCTCACAAGGTGATGCACCCTTTTCCCATAGCTCTTAGGTATTCGAACCCAGAGCTCTGATACCAAATTGTCACGCCCCAAAATCTAAAGTCACATAAAAAGCCCACCAAACACCATTTATAAAAAAAAATATAGGTTTTTACTTGTAAAACAATCAACCAAAAATACAGCATTTGAAATTAAA
This sequence comes from Heliamphora exappendiculata, assembly GCA_034768845.1. NCBI lineage: Eukaryota > Viridiplantae > Streptophyta > Magnoliopsida > Ericales > Sarraceniaceae > Heliamphora > Heliamphora exappendiculata. Next base: position 14,792 of record JAOTRH010075951.1, on the reverse strand, counting down.
AGGAGTACCCAAGGTTCATCTCTTAGTACAACATACATACAGTTTTATACATGCATAATATACCGCCTCAAGGCTTCCAAAACACGCCTCTAGAAACAGGTAATACTTGTAAGAATACATGATTCCATAACAAAAAGAAAAATTATACAAAAGTCTTCTGGCACCTCAAGCACTTCTAGATCACCTCTTTGTGATCACTTACACCTGAAAAAGGTTTTCAAAAATCCCACTACGTGAACTGAAACCCAATAGAACAAACTATGATGCAGTAAAGCATGCTTGCAATCACATAGCATAAAGTTGACTCAACCACATGAGCCTAAAAAAAGTTTTTCATCCTTAAAACCATGCATTTCAAACAATGCAAATAATGTTTAACAGCTAAAGAAAAATAGTAACAAAACGTTATTTTCCACTCAGATCACATAGTCGAGAAATGATTCCTATGTACCGACTCTATCACACCCGGAACTGAGGTAACAACTATAGACTCATGTCTATTACCCTAGTCCTGAATCATTTAAGACCTACTAGGTAATGATAAGTTTTATACAAAGTCACAACAACGCTTGCCTCACACCGGGGCAACCACCTCTTTACGATCTTAACCCGATGGAACGAAGCACCCACCACCACTTTACGGGCTTAACCCAAAGGAATAAAGCACCCAATCCACACACTATCATGGCACATCTAAGAAATTATTTAAAGATAACAAGTAGCTCGACTATGAAATCCTTTAAAACTCTACATCGATCATGTATAAAAAGATCCAATGGCGATCTGCCATGTTATCCATTGATCATGGAGACTGAACAACATTTTAAACATTTTTCCATCATTTTTACCAAAATGTTTAAAAATCAGAGAATCAACCCCGAGGGTTAGCTCCAAACCTCCAAAACATGATTTTCACGACTTGTCACAAATTCTCCGTTTTCAAAATCACCTTTTTGAAAATCACAAACATCCACACGTCCGTATCATATAATAAACCAAGAAAAAGCGTAAATATGCTTTTTATCCGAACAACATGGTTTAAACATAAAACACTATATTTAAAGCATTTTCAACCCGTAGAAAAGCGTATAATCGCACATAGCACCTTTTAAAGACAACATAGTCTAAGATCCTACCTCAATGAGTCAAAAACTCGACACCCAAAAACTAAACTTCATAGAAACGAGATTTCGTCCGGATATATGCGAAGCCCATGGCGAGGAAAGCAAGGATTCACTAATTGATCGTCAAAAATCAAGCCCGGGCTTACCAAAAATCTAGAGAGAAGGTGGAGCGTTTGGGTAGAAAAGAAAATATCTACAAAATATATAGGTATGGATATTTATAGACCATGCCAAAACAGGGATCCAGTCGACTGGATGCCCCAATCCAGTCGACTAAAAAGGGGCATCCAGTCGACTAAAAGGCTACTGGATTCTTGAAAAAAACTCCACCGACTCAACCAAGTCGACTGATCTACCCAACTCAGTCGACTGAACCAACCCACTGTCATCCTAGTCGATTGGATCATCCAGTCCAGTCGGCTGGATGATGGAGAAAACAACCCTTTGCGAAAAAAATAAATTTTACAGCCCCAAAGCTAACTAAACATACCTTTCTAAAACCCGAGAAAGCGTAAAATACATATGTACAAGCAATTCTATAACAATGAAGCATAAACGAACATATCGTATATATATATATATATATATATATATATATAAAGAAACGAAATCGGGTCTCACAACACTCCCCCCTTAAGGAATTTCACCCCCAAAATTTGCTACAAGGTTACAAGGAAAATAACTCCAGATATCTAGCACGAACCCCGGACTCAAGCTCCCACATCGCTTCCTCAACACCATGATGAAGCCACAGAACCTTGACATAAGCAATGGTCCTCCCTCTCAACACTTGCTCCTTTGTGTACAGAATCTTCACAGGTCGCTTCTCATAAGTAACATCCTCATCCACTTGCAACTCAACCCAATCCAGAACATGTGACGGGTCAATCTCATACTTCCAAAGCATGAAAATGTGAAATACGTTGTGCACAGACGCCAACTGAGGTGGTAAAGCTAAACGATATGCTACCTCCACAATCCTTTCAAGGATCTTAAATGGGCCAATGAAATGCGGTGATAGTTTCCCGCTACGGCCAAATCTCATCAAATCTCTACGTGGCGAGACTTTCAGAAACACGTGATCTCCCACCTCAAACTCCAACGGTCTTCTCCTCTTATCAGCATAGCTCTTCTGGCGACTCTGAGTTGTCACTAGATGTTGAAAAATCACAACAATCGTCTCTGTAGTCTCCCACACTAAGTCGGGTCTCAAGACTATGGTCTCTCCTACATCTGTCTAACACACCAGTGACCTTCATGGCCTATCATACAAAGTCTCATATGGTGCCATTCCAATACTGGACTGATAACTATTGTTGTATGCAAACTCGGCCAACGGTAGATGATCTTTCCAAGAATCCCAAAAATCAAGTACACAGGATCTCAACATATCCTCCAAAATTTGTATGATCCTCTCAAATTGACCATCCATTTGTGGGTGAAAAGTAGTGCTGAACGTCAAGCTTTTCCCCAAAGCAACCTAAAGACCCTGCCAAAAGGGCGATGTAAAGAGCGGGTTTGGATAAGAAACAATAGACACTGCTACTCCGTGTAGCTGAACTATCTCACTAACATACAATCTACCCAGTTTGTCCACCGAATCCATCACGCGAATGGGAATAAAGTGTGCAGACTTCGTCATCCTATCAACCACAACCCAAACAGCGTTGTATCCCCTGGGTGATCTAGGCAGTCCTAATATAAAATCCATTGTGATGTTGTCCCACTTCCATTCTGATATCGACAACGGCTGTAACAACCCTACTAGTCTCTAATGTTCCGCCTTTACCTGCTAACAAGTAAGGCACCTAGAAACGAATTGAATCGCATCCCTCTTCATTCCCTTCCACCAGAACTGACGGCGCAAATCATGATACATCTTAGTGCCTCGTGGATGCACTACAAGACAAGAATGATGAAAATCATCTAATACATCGGCACGGCACGACTCTTGTACAAACAATCTCCCTGCAAGTCTCAAACTCTGATTCAGGCTCACAACCCATCCCGTAGTGTCCTTTCTACTAGCAATACAGTCCCGTAACATCTGAGCCTCTTGATCTGTCTGCTGAACCTCTAGCACACGTGTAACCAACACAGGTCGTGAAACTACTAAAAATAAGGTCGCGCCTTTCCTTATCTCCCAAGATATAGATCAAACTCTCTAACTTCTCCAAGCATGTCCCATTCTTGTATAGCCATAGAAGCTAACAAACCATGAGATCTCCTACTAAGAGCGCCAGCCACAACATTGGCCTTCCCCGGATGGTACTGTAGTTCAAAGTAATAATCCTCTAACAACTCCATCCACCGTCGTTGGCATAGATTCAGGTCTTTCTATGAAAACAAGTATTTTAAGCTCTTGTGATCGGAGAAAACCTCAAAATGCTCACCATAAAGATAGGGCCTCCATGCCTTCAAGGCAATAACCACGACTATCAACTCTAAATCATGTGTCGGATAGTTCTTCTCATGAGTCTTCAACTACCAAGATTCGTAAGCCACAACCTTACCTCCCTGTATTAAAACACAACCCAGACCATCATGGGATACATCACAATACACTGTATAACCCAAACCTCATTTTGAAATAACCAACACTGGTGTACTAGTCAACCTCTTCTTCAACTCTTGGAATGCCAACTCGTAGGACTTGCTCCAAATAAACATGACTCCATTTCATGTAAGACGTGTCATCGGCGCGGTAAGTCTAGAAAAGTCCTTCACAAATCGCCAATAGTAGCCTGCTAGGCCCAAAAAGCTATGGATCTCAAAGACATTTGTCGGTCGTTCCCAATCCATCACTGCATCAGTCTTCGAAGAATCCATTGATACTCCATCTCTCGATACCATGTGTCCAAGAAATCTTACCTCGGACATCCAAAACTCACACTTCTCAAACTTAGCATACAAATGATGCTCTCTCAAAATCTGTAGAATAATACGCAGGTGTTCTTCGTGCATCTCCATCGTGGGTGAATAATACGCAAGTGAATAGATAAGAATATCATCCACAAACACAACCACAAAGCTGTTCAGATACGGATGAAAGATACGGTTTATCAAACCCATAAACGTCGTAGGAGCGTTCATCAAACCGAATGGCATAACCAAAAACTCATAGTAACCATAACGAGTCCAAAAGGTAATCTTCGCTATGTCTTCATCCCAAATCCTCGACTGGTGGAACCGTGACCTCAAATCAATCTTTGAGAAGCAACTTGACCCCTTTAACTGATCAAACAAGTCATCAATCCTCAGTATAGGATACTTGTTGTTCACCGTTACCTTATTTAGCTTCTAGTAGTCAATACACAACCTCAAAGACCCGTCCTTTTTCTTAGCTAAAAGAGATAGAGCTCCCCACGGCGATATACTCAGACGTACAAACCCCTTATCAAGTAACTCTTGAAGCTATACCTTGAGTTCTCATAACTCAGCCAGTGCAAAACGGTATGATGGCATAGAAATGGGAGTAGCTTTAAGAACCAGATCGATAGAAAACTCCACCTCACGACTCAGTGGCAACTAGAACAGATCGTTAGGAAAGACATCTGGGTAATCACAAACCACTGGGGGAAACTCCCCTCGAACCCCAACCATCTCATCCAATATGAGATGGAGTTTCCCTTAATTCTGAGTAACATCAAGCATAGTCACCAAACCCTCGTCCCGATCGCCCACGAAACAAAAGCAATCACCCTCTGGTATACAAATTCATACCCCCCGTTGATTGCAATATATAAAGGCACAATAGGTGATCAACCAGTCCATCCCTAGGATGACATCAAATGTGGTCATGTCTAGAATGATAAAGTCAAACTCTAGGGAACGACCGGCGACCTCCAACTTATAGGATCTACAAACTCAACTCAACACCACATTCCCACTGATCGGGGTCTCTACACTCAACATACTACCTAACAAGTTTGTCTCCAATCCCAATGCAGATGCAAAAGTAAAGGAAATAAAAAAATGCGATGCTCCTATGTCGATAAGAACACTGGCTCATGATCTATATACTAAGAGAGTACCTCTGATGATAGATGGAGTAGCTGCAGCATCGAGCACAACCAGAGCTTTGGAAGAACTAGGATCAGTAAGGACATATGCTCTGCCCTATGGTGCTCTAATTTATCCACCATAACACTGGACCGCCGACTACCGTACTGACTATATTGAGGCGCCCCCTTCTGCAAACCTAGACGTCTGAGCCCTAGGTTACTGATAAGTCTGTCGTCCTTGTGCAGATGGAACAACTGGTGCTCTTGCTGTACGTTGAACACTCCCTCCTCGGGGATAGTTCCTACGAATGTGCCTAGACTGACCGCACCCAAAACATATTGGTGGCTCTCTTCCCTATGACTGAACAAGTGTTGAACTCTAAACCTATCCCCTTAGCGGGCACTCAGGTGAACGATGCCCTGGCTATCTGCATCGATAATAAATGAGCTCTCTACTTCAGCCTTCCTATTGAGGCCGTTGAAGGTGTGGGTGTAGAAAACTGTGGTTGATACGACCCTGTAGGATAAGAACTCAGACCAGACGGCCTGTGGCGCTTGCTCATGTGCCCCTAAGACTATGCACGTCCCCCGTCTTGCTGACTCCTACTCTCTCTGACCCTGTGCATCTCATTCAGGGTATCTTCCATGGTAATGGCTATCTCCACCAAGTTTGTAAAGACGCGCAACCTAAATGCTGCCACTCTATCTCGAATTGCAGGTCTTAAACCCCTTTCGAATCTCTTCGCACGAAACTCCTCTATTGCCACAATCTCCTGTGCAAATCGGGATAGGTTGGTAAACTCGGCCTCATACTGGACTACCATCATCATCCCCTGAGTAAGAAAATAGAAGTCCTCCCAGTAACGATCTCTCGTGGTCTCAAGAAAGTACTTCTCCAAAAATACCTTTGTAAAATCCTCCCAAGTGCCTCCCACTATAGTCCTGACAAACTTTCACCATTCATGGGCACTCCCTCTCAGCTGGAATGTTGCGAATGCAACCCTCAAATCATCCTCCACTATCTGATGCATATATAGAATTCGGGTCACCAACTCCAGCCATTTTGTGGCTACCATAGGTTTGGGATTCCCGACAAAGGTAGGAGGGTTAAGACATCAGAACTCGCGTATTACGACTATCGCCCTCGATTTGGGTACGCTCTGCCTTCCCCTAGTGACCTTAGCTAGCTACCAAATGAAGCTTACCATCTCACGCAGCAGGTCTACCCTGTCTGCAGGTCCTTGGGGAGCATTAACATCCCCAATATCTGGGATTAGAACATCCTTTCAGCCTAAACCATGGCCACAGCCTTGACCACGGCCTCGTCCTCCCCGCGTGGACATAACTCTATATGAAAGCAACATAACAATATAAGATTTCATACAACATGTTATTACTAACATAAAAGATATAATCATGCTAACACATAGCCATTCAAGATTATGTAAACACATCTCACATACCGAGGAGAACCTGACAAGAAAGACGCATCAATTTGGATAACCTACTTAGATTGTTTGCTAGAAAACACGTCGGCTAAACGCATTTCTAACTCGGTTTCCAAATTTGTTAATCTAAACGCCCTTAGACAAAATTAATCAATCCTAAGGTCCAACCTCCATACTCACGTATGCACAAACTATCATGCTCAACAGGCTATCATGCTCATGTTATAAAAATACTTAAACACATGCAGTCAAGCACACGCAATCATCCTTACAAGGTGATGCACCATCTTTTCATGGCTCTTAGGTATTCGAATCTAGAGCTATGATACCAAGTTGTCACACCCCAAAATTCAGGGTCACGAAAAAAGCCCACCAAACAACCATTTATAAAAAAAATATATAAGTTTTTACTTGTAAAACAATCAACAAAAAATACAGCATTTGAAATTTAAAAGAGTACCCAATGTTCATCTCTCAGTACAACATACATACTTTTTCATACATGCATAATATATCGCCTCAAGGCTTACAAAACACGCCTTAAGAAACAGGCAATACATGTAAGAATACATGATTCTATAACAAAAAGGAAAACTATACAAAAGTCTTCCGCCACCTCGAGCACTTTTGGATCATCTTAGTGTGATCACTTACACCTGAAAAAAGTTTTTACAAATCCCACTACGTGAGCTAAAACCCAATAAAACAGACTATGACGCAGTAAAGCAGGATAAGCAATCACATAGCATAAAGTTGACTCAACCACATGAGCTTAAAAAAGTTTTCCATCCTTGAAATAATGTATTTCAAACAATACAAATAATGTTTAACAGTTAAAAAAAATAGTAACAAAACGTTATGTTTCACTTGGATCATACAGCCGAGAAATGATTCCTATATGTCAACTCTGTCACACTTGGAACAGAGGTGACAACTATAGACTTTTGTCCATTACCCAGTCCTAAATCATTTAAGACCTGCTAGGTAATGACAAGTTCTATACGGAGTCATAACAACGCTCGCCTCACACTTGGGCAACCACCTCTTTATGGGCTTAAACCGAGGGAACGAAGCACCCACCACCTCTTTACGGGCTTAACCTAAAGGAACAAAGCACCCACTCCACACACTGTCACGGCACATCTAATAAATCATTTAAAAACCAACACATAGCTCGAGTACGAAAACCTTTAAAATTATACATCAATCGTGTATAAAAAGATCCAATGGCCATCCGCCATGCCATCCATTGATCATGGAGACCAAACAACATTTAAAACATGTTTCCACCGTTTTTATCAAAATGTTTAAAAATTTGAGACTCAACCTCGAGGGTTAGGTTCAAACCTCTAAAACATGATTTTCACGACTTTTCACAAATCCTCCATTTTCAAAATCACCTTTTTGAAAACCACGGACATCCATACGTTCGTATCATGTAATAAACCAAGAAAAAGAGTAAACATGCTTTTTATCCAAACAAAATGCTTTAAACATAAGACACAATATTTAAAGCATTTTCAACTGCTAAAAAAGCGTATAATCGCACGTAGCACCCTTTAAAGACAACATAGTCTAGAATCCTACCTCGGTGAGTTTAAAACTCGACGCCCGAAATTCGAACTTCATCAAAATGAAATTTCTTCTAGATAGATGCAAAGCCCACGGCGAGGGAAGCAAGGATCCACTAAATGATTGTCAATAACCAAGCCCGGGCTCACCAAAAATCTAGAGAAAAAGTTGAGTGTTTGGGTAGAAAAGAAAATATCTACAAAATATCTAGGGCTGGATATTTATAGACCACGCCAAAATAGGGATCTAGTCGACTAGATGCCCCAATCTAGTTGACTAAAAGGTTACTGGATTTTTGAAAAAAACTCCACCAACTCAACCCAGTAGACTGAGCTACCCAACTCAGTCAACTGAACTAACCCACTGTCGACCCAGTCTACTGGATCATCCAATCCAGTCGACTAGGTCATCCAGTCGACTAGAAAACAACCCTTTGTGAAAAAATAGATTTTACAGCCCCAAAGCTAACCAAGCATGCCTTTTTGAAACTTGAGAAAGCGTAAAACACATATGTACATGTTGTTCTACAACAATGAAGCATAAACAAACACGTCGAATATATATATATATATATATATAACAAAAAAGAAACAAAATCGGGTCTCAGAGACAGTTACCAACATTTTGGGTAAATTACCAGGATCCTAAGATTATATTTATGATTTTAGTCAAAAATAATCTGGATGGGTAATTACTGAAATAGGCTCCAGATTAAAGATTTTTGATATCGAACAATCAAAAATAAAATCCGGTATAACTCTTAAAGTTAGTTTAGAATTATACCTATTGAAGACTGGTTGGATTGATTCAATTTGTTGCAAAAAAAATTTAGTCAACAAGTTGTCGTGATTTTTTACTAGAAGTCAGATCTCTCAAACAACTCTTCTGTTGTATTTTCGAATGCTAGAATACGATTGCAGTATGGGCTACGTTCTTTGTGTTCTTCAAAACCCTTATTGACTAGACGTAAGTTCTCAAAAAACGTAAAAACTCTAGCCTCTTAGTTAACTGACTGAATTCTGTATACGGGGTTTATAACTGTATATAAAGAGGCTACAGTAGGGACCTGTAGAGTAATAAGACATGGGCTCCTAATGCAATTATAAAATTCTATCTCAACCTAGAAATAATTTTATAAAAATATAAATTATAATTCATTCCACAAAAAAATTATAATTGCACTCCCAGCTTATTCTCAAAACTGAAATATTTGAATTCTTGTTATAAAATGCTTATTTATTCTTCATACATTAAAATTACAAATATTTGTTGATTAAATTAAATTACTGACAATTATATTTAATTAGTTTCTTTAAAAAATTCTTAAGATATTCCGTTTAACTTATTTGACTGCTGAATTGTGAAATTCACCTGTAATGTTTGGCTTGGTCAAAACTTATAAATTTTTTTAAGAAGGTATCATCATTCCCGATCACGGGATGTGAATTTCGTCAATAATTAATATCCATCATATAATTAGCGCCGTTATCTAACTCACTAGGATTATAGACCTGTAAAACATCGCATCCCATAATGAATCAAAATAATAAATATTAAATATGCGTGTCTAATAATCATTTTAGAATTAAGAGCATAAGCACTCATAATAACTATAGAAAATAAATTAATTTATATAGTTAGTATAAAACTAACTATCTCAACGCGGTCATATTCAATACATACAAAGTATACTAACACAATGAGTCGGAACAATTGTCGAAACAATTACCGTTCCCCGTATTAAGACAGATCTACTAAAATATTGTGCTACAACTGTACCGATAGTATATCTAATTTCATCTAAAATTGTGAACTATAAACTTATATTCTATAAGAATCGATAATCTAATCTTCCGTGTGTAAGTCGAACTCTACACATCGATTAAATATTATATAGAATAAAAGACACCGATATACGACATTAAATAAATAATAAAATGCATATATTACCCATTAAGATTCTTATAAAGTAGAAAAACTAATTTTATTAAAAAAATATAATTAATAGTAAAATCTAAAATCTTGTTTTTTAGTATACAACCCTCACACAACATTCACGGAATCATATCCAAACTGATTGTGTTCTACAAAAAAAATAAAAAATTATTAAATGGCAGAGTTTGGTTGCTTTGTTTTTGGCAATAATATTTTTCTTAATTCATTTTATGTTTTTTTTATATTTGGTAAAATTGCAAAAAATAAAACACATTAATTAAGTAGCCGCTTCATTTTTTGTAATATAAATGATACACACTGTACAATATCACATTAATAGGAAATGATACACATAATAATATTTTGGTTAATCCAATTTATGTCAATTTTTCGTCATTTTTGCTAAAATTGTAAAAAATGATACACATTAAGTGAATAGTCGGTTCATTTTTGTAATAGAAAATAATACACATATCACGCTATCAGTTTTCAAAATGATACACATAGAACAATGTCCTAAAATATTTTAAGAAAATATTTTTTTTTCATGTCTATTATTTTAGGAACTCTTGGATATCATTTCAAAAATTAATATTGTTTCAAACGTTGTTTCATATGTATTATTTCTAAAAATATTATTATTTTATGTGTGTTATTTCTAAAAATGAGTCAAATTCATATGTACTATTTAGTAAGACTTTAATTGTTTTATTTTATATGTTTTAATATGTATGCAACGAAATAAAATGGCAATTTGATTAAATCTTAATGTGTGTTATTTTTTGCGTTTTAATATGTATGCAACGAAATGAAGCGGCCATTTCATAAAACCTTAATATACATCATTTTCTGTGTTTTAGCAAATATGAAGCGGTCAAATGGTAGATGACGAAAAACGACAGAAAATGAATTAACGAAAATATTATTGTAAATGTTTCTATGCATTCAGTATATACATAAAGTTAAAAAATGATCAAATTTTGATGATCATATGAAACTGCGAAAATTAAGAAAGAAAAAGTTTTGAAGTATTAAATATGATATAAATCATTTCATATATATCATCATGTCATTATTAACAACTAAGTGTATAAAGGTCAAGAATTTTTCTCAAAAATTTAAAACAAGACTAGTTAGATATGTAACATTTGAAAATGACTTATCCATAAACAACTTTCTAAAACGGGACTAATCCCTAATTTATGCAAAAAAAGTTAGAGTACTTGAAATATTTTATTTAGAATAGTTTTTTTCTTATTTTTTGTTAAAATGTCTAATATGCCTTCATTAAAACACAAAGTTCAATATAGAAATTAAGAACAACAAACCTCCATGCAAGAAGAAAGCATTAGAACACACTAAAAAATTGACAAATGAAGGAAAAATATAAAACACCATGAGCCACACTTTGCTTTTATTTCTTCCACAATTAATTAGAATGGTATCGTAGTTTTCACCTAAACTCTTGCTAACGAATTTATTGAACGCAGATGGTGGTCATCGAGCTTCAACTTTAGCATTATCGGCGTTGATCTACCTATGTTGATATGATAGATGTCTAGATGAAAAACTATCCAGAAAGAATTAAGTAATGAAAAACAAATGATGAAAAAAGAAAAATACACTAAGAAAATAAATAAAATGGCAAAAACATAACAAACAAAAAAGCAAAAAAATGAATAAAAGAGGAGATCGAATAAAAAAGAAAAAAGAAGAGTAGGACGGGAGAGTTCAAAATTACTACTACCGTATCTCGTTTTCAAGTTCAAAATTTTTTTTTCTAACTTTAACGCTGTATTTTTTGTTGTACTTGAGACTAAAATGTAAATTATAACGCCCTGATTTCAAAATAATAAAACTCGATTAAAGTTAGGAAATTACTCCAATAAAGATGACCGTTTCTTTTTGTAAACAACTCGTGAAAAACAGTCAACTCATACCTCAAAAGATAACCCAAAAACATTTTTAAAAAAATCCCGTTTTACAACAATTTTTAATAGAAAACCACCCAGTGGAGTCCACTCGAGCAGACTTCTCACCGCTTGAGCGGTGCCACCTGAGAGTTCACTGCTCAAAAACAGTTAAGATTTTTTAAATATTGAAAAAATCACCACTTTTTCTCTCCATTTGAACATGATTTTGAATAGGTAAATTCGAGATGTAAAATATATATTTGAGAGTAAAACCACGATCTTTCCACTCATGAACCCAAAATCAAACTTCAATATCAATATACATCATTAAAAGGTTAAAGCTTTCAACCCAACAAACAAACTAAATGTCCTCACATGCATATACAACATGAACATACGACTTTAAGGCCTTACAACACGGGTGTTCTGACCCAAATTACAATAATTCAGATGTTTTAAAAGAAAACAAAAGTTACATTTTTACAATTTTATTTTAAAAAATATGCTATTCAAAAATGTGTAATCCTATCAGTTACTCAAAAAAGGTTAAGCGACCATCATCTTACTCCAAAACCTTCTTTCCACTACCATCTGAAATGCTGTTAAACAACATGAGCCGAAATTCGTAAAAAAAATACTAACAATGAACATATGCATGACATGTGAAGATAGTATGCGGGGTGCACATATAAGTTTATCCAAAATCAGCATCGTTTGCCCCAAGTCAAATTTTCAATACATAATCAAGTTTTCAACAAAGCGTTATTATTCGAAGCTCTATAGTTAAAGTTAAATTAACCATTATAACCAATTCTTTCACCATGTTAAACCCACTCAACGCATTCCCATATCCCTTCATTTTATCTATTCATCCAATTAAGGCTTTACCAATCCAATTTATTCATCGATTCAATCAAGTATCAAGCCAAACGGTGCCTATAGACTCGGGCGTATTTATCGCCACTGGGTCGCGCAGGGTTCGAGGAATAAATACCTATTCTATAGCCCGGCATGGAGAGCACACATTTTTTGTTTCCTCGCAAAACATCAATGGGTTGGCCGCCCAAGAGCACGTTTTTACGGAGATTAACCCGAAGGAAGGACCTACCTTACATTGCGTAAGTTTTTGGTCCTTTACCGAGGAGCAACTCGTGGCCAAATTTAATCATTCAATTTCATCACACGGTACTTCAATTACTCAATTGTTTCATTTCATTAACAACCAAAACAAGTCCAACCGTCAACCCAGTTCCTCTCGCCAAAACCCACATTACTACGTGTGTTTTTCGATTTTACATTAAAATCCCTAAATTTTAACACCCGACATAGTCATGTGCCATACAAACTCGTAGAATGTAAATACAATAGGTTATCACAATCCTCAATTTAACCAATAATCATATCAATTTCAACATATAGGTCCCTTAACCCTAAAACTCCCAAATTTCATAGTTTAAGCTCAAATTCAAATCATAGCCCATCATTTTTTAAATCCAACCGTATTAAAAAATAACGTGAAGATAGAACCGTGTTAAATCATCCATAGATCTATGATTTAACCTTCATTAATATCAAACCCTAACCTAGGGTTTCGAAAACACCATTTTTATGCTTTTATGTTCATAAAATCAAAGATACAACACATACCATATGATATTCAAGGATAGTCATAGATCTTACCTTTGGGATGCTAGATCCGCAAGAACAACGCTCAAACAAGCTCCAACCGTGAGAATCTCCAACAAAAGGTAAGAAGGGAGCCTCCATCGTCTAGCTCGAGCCTCTAACGGGTAAACGACTAAGATGGATGTGAGATATCTCACCAAGAAAAGCTAAGAAGCTCCAATCAACCTTCCAAACCCAAACCCTAACTCTTACTTCTGTTCTAGAGAGAGAGAGACAAAAGGAAAGAATAAATGTAAAATGTTAAAATTCGTAACTTATAAGCTGCATGCCGGCTGTCTGCTCGAGCGAACTTCTCCACCGCTCGACCTGCCCCCAAGTCCAGAAACGCACAACCACCTGTTCGCTCGAACGGTATACCCTCCGCTCAAGCGGTCAAAATTGGGTAGAAACTCCGAACCAAAAATGCTAAAACAAAACAAAGCATAAGTTCAAACACCTCACAACTACATTCTCATACACTACCCCACACTTACCATCGTTAGCAAACATATACCGGTTCAAATTTTAATTCTTACGCATAATATACACATTTAACCATTCCCACCGAACATAACATATTCATTTTTATTAATGCCAAAAAATAACAAGGGACTGGGTGCTTATATAAATTGGATAAGATGGCCTGTATGCTCGAACTTGGGACATATTAGGTAGTCTCATGATTCGAGATTACCTTGACTATTCTAGGTAGTCTCCTTACTATTCATTCAACGATTAAAAATAAAAGTTAGTTAATTATTAAATTTATTGACTTGTAGTGGTATTAAGATTTTTGAAGATAAATTCTTATTTTTAAATGTAATTTTGAATATGATTGGTTTGTCTTTATTTAAATAGTTTGTGGGGAATTAATTATACTTTTAATTAAAAATTCTAAAAATTCATAATATATAGATTAAATTTTTAAAAAATTAGTATTTTTGGAATCTACTCATCGCAGTCTATCCAATAAAATTGATATTGCATAATATATAAAAAGAACAAACTAAGAAATTTCTTTGTTGCATTTTGAAACAAAAAATAGCTTGGCAAAATTTCTCATTTTGCAGTCTTTTACTGTGTAGAAAGTAATGGTTTTCAAAATTTAAGAAAAAATTTAAGTTTTAAAAT
>JAOTRH010075930.1:0-17554 GCA_034768845.1 Heliamphora exappendiculata | reverse complement strand
AATTTGAGAAAAAGTGAGTTAAAATTTGTTAGTTTTTGAAAACAACAAAAACTTGTTTTCAGTTTTTTCTTTACTGATTTTTTCTCCCAAATCAAAGGCTGGCATTGTCGTCTTCGTTATCACACACCAGCGTCGTCTTCGTCGTCCAGTCTCGCCGTCGTCGCGAAGCATCGTCGTCCAGTCTCGCCGTCGCCGTCGTCCTCTCGCGGTTGCCATTGTTGTCTCCTCGTCGTCCTGCGGTTGCCGTCGTTGTCGTCCTCTCGCGATCTGTTCGTCGTCTTCGGTCTCAGATCTGTTCGTCGTCGTCTCAGATCTATTCGCCGTCGCCGTCGTCCTCTCGCCGTCGCCGTCGTCGTCTCAGATCTGTTCGTCTTCCGTGTTAGATCTGTTCGCCTTTGGTCGTCGTCTTCGGTCGTCTTCATTAGTCGGCGACTCAGTCATCGCCGACGGCGTCTCCGTCGACGGCAACATCTTAGCGTCGGCGGTGTTACTTTGATTTGGGACTTAAATTACTATTACCTACTATTTTTAAAAATAATACATCAAACACAATTTCTCTTTTTAAAATATTATAAATCTGTTTTCTAAATTTAGTTTTACAAAAGAGTTTTTAAATAACAATTTTAGAAAACACAACCAAGCGGACCCTAGTATCTAGGTATTGTTCTTTGTTAGAGTACTCAATCTCAATACTTCTATTTCCTGTCGGGCTTTTTCATGCGTATGTATGTTTTTTTTTTTTAATATTATTATTTTGCAACCACAAGTTATCTAGTACGGATTTTAAGGGGAGGGCACACTCATTAAGGAATTAGTAATACAACTACAATTGATCGTTTAGCGTTAGTTTCTCAATTCATGAAACCTTGAAATTTCATTTATGACAATTGCCGTCATTTTTATAATCTCATTATTGTTAACTATTATTTATTAGATTATTCTGTTATGTTAAAGCATGCACCTAATGAATGTTTTCGGGTTGGTTGATAGTTGGTTTGAGGCTACCAAATAGAACTTGTTTTTCTTGGTGATTGCTTCAAAGAAGTAAGGGTGCAGCAAAGGGGGAATTGAGATGAGATGATATGAATATGCTGATCTAGCTTGCTTCCACTGGTGGCAATCAGTCGAAGGGTCTAGATACATCATTTTTTAAAAATAATAGCAATAAATTGAAAAAAAATAAGGCATGTATCCAAAAAGTTATGTTAGACTTTTCGAAACGTATCAAGTACCCAAGTACCCATGTTGGGCACTCTATATTTGGATAAGGTTATGAGACGTGCCCATATTTAATAATTTAAGTCTACTATCCACATATGTATAGAACTTACATGTTATGCGTGAATTTTTTCAGGACGTCTTGTAAACAACATTTTAGTTTAGATAATAAAATATATTAAAAAATTTAAATATTTTGCCGTGGCCTTGTATTTTAGACATGAGAATTAGATGAACTAGACGCTTGGAAACATGCTAACACCCAATACCCACACTAGTCTAACCTTTTAGGATATATGGTGTGCTATGTTATCTTACAATGCGTAGTTATTCATATTAAATTGCTTTTTTCAAAAATCAAACTCTAGAGGTTAAAGTCGTTGATGCTTATAAATTTTGGAAATATAAATCTTATTTATATATTTGTGACGAGGAGGGTTGCGTGGATTTAGGCCCCACTGAAAGATTTACTTGCAGGAATCTTCTATTGGGGATGATAAATCCGTTTTAGAATTTTGAATCCGCAATTCAGAGTAAAAATGTAGTTGGAACCTCACTCCCATTGAGCAAGAACCTCACTCCCATTGAGCAAGAACCTCACTCCCAATTGATGTGGAATTTCTAAAACACATGAATCCCAAAACAACTAGAGAAAGAAAAATTACAATGTAAGAGAAAATCTATATTAGCTGTCAGCCTATCATATCATAGAAAATAATTATCTCAAATTTGTTATAGCATTTTGTATTTATATAATGTGTTTACATTTTACCAAAAAGAAAAAGTTGTAGTTGACATCAACCTTCAATTTTATTTATATTTTAATGTATATATTAGTAGTGAAAAAAAAATTATCTTTTTATAATATACGTAGATATATGTAATTTAGACTCTTGTAGGCCCTCACAGCTTTAAACTGTTTTGGGTGGCCTTGCTCCCCTGCCCTTGCCCCCACCCCCGCTTCCGCTCCCCTTCATGCAACTCAAAGTCGAAATATTGCATTCGAATGGACTGCTGCACATTTTATATGCCTCAAAATGGATCAATACCCTCTTCTAGGATGTGGATTTTGTGTTGATGTTGGCTTGCCATGAGCTATAGAAATTGTTGATGTAAATTTTTGGCCTTTAAATTCATTCTAGTAAGACAACTGATGTGACTTTATTCATTCCTCTGGTTGCTTATCATTTATCTGACACAATTGTCTTATTACAGTATTCCTGGTCGTTGTGAGTCCTTCTGGAAGGAACTTGATTATGTTAAGCATATATGGAAGAACAGGCAAGATCTGAAGGTTGAGGATGCAGGCATTGCTGCTCTGTTTGGGCTGGAGTGCTTTGCCTGGTTTTGTGCTGGTGAGATTGTGGGAAGGGGACTTACTTTCACTGGTTACTATCCATGAGAACCACCAGGATACCTGTAGAGGAGATGCATTTTGGGAGATTGATACTCGTAAGCTTTCTTTTCTGCCAAATTTCTGTTTTCCGAAATTTTTTTTGAAGTTGAGGAATCTGTGGGTAAGGTAAAGTTGGGTCCCCTCAATAATCCTCATATTTTTATTATTGGGTGAACTTTTTTTTGTAGTTCATGTTATTTTTCTTGTATCCAGTGCTACTTTGTGATGGTTAGAGCTCCGCTCTTGAGTTTCTATTGGTGTTATTCTTTTCCTTGCATGCTCCTTCAATAACTATTCTAATGATATGGCATGGCAGTTCATCTTTTAAATGAAACTGAAAGTGGTTGGAGGATTGATTTGCCATTTAGTTCAATCACATTAATGGATCTTAAGAATTCTATCTGCACTTAAAATTTTCCCTATTCTTTTGGGTGATATTTGATTTCTGGCTTGCTCATATATCAAATAAGAGGATCCATTCTGATGACCTGTTTTAGAGAGAGAATTGCCATTTGAGCAAAGATTTGCATAGAATTTGGCATGCTCCAATCCCTTATTAACTTGCTTCCGGGTCTTCTCTATGCCTATTTGCTTAAATGTAGGCAACCCAGAAACCCAAAAAAACGGTATTTTAGTTTTTTACCAAAAAGCTTCCTGGATTTTTTTTTAGGGGGAAATTCCTACATGTGTTACAGTGTCTATGGTTGTGTGGGAGATAATGGTGGTGTTTGGTGTTGCTGAAGTTAATTGTTTATAGATTGCAGTGGAAGAAATGGAAGTATAACTTTGTAGCAAAGCTGTGAGTATTTGGAATGGACCAACTTGCAACTGAAATTAGTTGTTTATGGAAAAAAATAATTATGTTATGTAGCGAAAGTTATAAGCGTTTAAAAAAAATAATTTATTACTAAAATTAGTAGCAGAAATTATAAGCTATAATCCAAAGCAATGCCAAACACTTTTTTAAACAATTTATTACTAAAATTAGTAGCAGAAATTATAAGCTATAATCCAAAGCAATGCCAAACACTTTTTTAAACAATTTATTACTAAAATTAGTAGCAGAAATTATAAGCTATAATTCAAAGCAATGCCAAACACTTAATTTTTTGACTTTGTTTTAAAATGATTGTACGAGCTTGACTTTGCTACGTTGACAGGAATTTGTGACTTTGCTACGTTGACTTTGCTACGTTGACAGGAATTTGTGACTTTGCTACGTTGACAGGAATTTGTGTAAAGTACGTTGATATATGTGAAAATTGTGAGTGTCATTTTTAAAATTATATTAATATTAAAATCTTATCGTTGTTAGGCGCTTAACAATTTGTTGGCTCTTAACCACAATCTATTGGTGAGTTTTTAGCATATCCTTAAAATTAGGAGTAGGGAGGAGGAGAGTTCGGGGATGTAGGCGGTGATGTTTGGTAATATTAAAATTATTAGTTTATAGATTGTAGTTTATAGTAGAAGTTGTGAGTATTTAATAAAAAATATAATTTGTAGTTGAAATAAAAATAAAAAATAATTGTAATTTATAGTAAAAGTTGTAAATATTTGAAATAAATTAAAATTTATAATTAAAATTAATAATAAAAAATTACAAATTATTAACAGTAGTGTTCGACAAATACTTTCTTCATCTTTATACGGGTTGATTCTCAATGATATTTCTGTGCGTTTTAGTAACAAACTTAGTGTACTTTTTAGTGTTACTAAATTTTTCCTACATTGATATATTCCATGTTTCTCTCGACAAGAGGATTAAAATGTTAAAAGAAAAAATTAAATTAAAGATTTTAAAAAAAGAATCAAAGAAGAATTTTGACTTGTTTTTATTTTATTTTATTTTTTAATATTTTGATTAAAAATTTACTTTTTGAGAGCTCAAAAAAGAAAAAATTATGTAAAATATAAACTAAAAAAGATACTATTTAAAATCAAGCTTGTGATGATCCCGAGATCAATTGACATGGAAAGCGCAAGCAACTGCAATGGTTGGTTTTCTATTGTGTGAATCGTCCAATGCTGGGATTAGATTAATAATCCGGTAAGCCCTGTTTGATCTAGGCTTATCGGATTAAGGCCACGTTTGTTAATCATTATAGCCCAACAAATGTCTTTTAAGGCTATCTCCAATAGTGATGTTAAGTTTTAATATTAAAGTGTTCGTTTGATGATAAAAAGTGTAAAAATAGGAATTTAATTTTGTGTTATATTATTGTTAATTTAGCAGTATATGTGTGTTCTAATAGTGTAATTGGTAAGATGTTAACTTTTATGGTAAAATAAAAAAAAATTATTTTTAATTAAGAAATATATTATTTGATTAAAAAGTTAAAATGGGTTTGGATAACTTTTAAATTTACTTTTTTTTTGGTTGGTACACCCAATGTATAAGTTTATATGCATTGTATACAGATGTACAATGTATGCAATAAATATATTTAATAAAAAAAATGAAAACAGCAGCTGAATTGCTACTGTGCTTGTTACAGTTAGCAATCCAGGTAGCAAAACTAGGATCTAACACGGGCGACGCGACTCAAGCAGTGATGGGTCCAATTGATCCCATGATTTTTTTTTTTAAAAAAAAATTATTATTATAGTATTTTTTAAGTTATTATAAAATTGCCCCTATTAAAAAAAATATTATTGACCCTATAATAATATAAAATATTGTACAATTGTTTTCAGCTTATTTTTTACAATCATAAATATAGAATTTTAAGAACTTAACAACTGTTTTATAGAATTGAATATTAAGTTATTTGTATGGTTTGATTCAATGATTGCTTAGTTGCACATATTAAAAATAACATTTTTAATACTATTGATCACTAAACTATTATGTATCGATTTTAAAACATAAATTCTCGTCGAATATAATTGTAAAAGTTTGTGTATTTATATTTTTTTATCAAAAAAACAACATGATTATTTTTAAAATGTATTTTACTTATTAATTAATACGTGTAATTTTATTTTTCGTATGCTGATAATAGATAATTAATTATTAATTAGATAATTAATTATACGTGTAATTTTAATTAATACGTGTAATTTTATTTTTAGCATACTGATAATAAATAAATAATTATTAATTAATGTAAAAGTTATTTTGTTATGGAATAAATAAAACAAAGCTTAGTTTCCCCAAGTTTTACAAATTTGACTGATGATTAGGAAGGGATCAAACATAATGCTTCTTCCAAAAGTTTTTTTTTTTTTTTTTCCGTAGTGTTTAGTTTTGAAAACCCGAGAACAATGTGTGAGCAGCACATCCATTTTTTTAAAGCTTGGCCAACACAACGCATTAGTATTAATGTAAGGGTAGTATTGAAAATAAATAAGTATAATTTTATTTTATATTATTTAATTCAATCTAAATTAAATATTAAATTTGTATAGTCAATTATCCAATCATATCCAAACCAAACACTTCATGAACAATTTGGGATTAGCTCCACGTTCGAGTTCAATTTATTTAATAAATACACTATTCATGAACATAAAATTAAACTCATTTATTAAATGAGCTTGACTCGTATAAACTCAGTTCGGCCCATATAAATTCGTGAACAATTCATTTAAGAACTCGACTTGACTTGTTACAAACTCATTAAACTCGTTTAAAAAGTTATATATAAATAAAATTAAAGTTTTATCTTGTCTACATCTCATTTCAAACAATTCAAATTTATATATCTTACTCTTTTTTGTCCTTTAAATGGAGTGACTTAGAAATAAGAACTAAATTTTATTATTTAATTTCATGAAAAAGAACCTGATTTTTCTTTAGAAAAAAAAAGTCGAATATAAATTTGAGTTCAAGCCCGAGCTTTGCACGTTTAGATCATTCGAGCCGAGCTCAAACGTGTTAATTTCGAAACGAGCCTAACTCAATCAAATTATTAAATTGTTATTCGAGTTCGAGCTGAACTTGAACAATATTAAAAAAAATTAATCTCGTGAAAACTCGGCTCAATTCATTTGCACCCTTACACATTATTAATTTCACCTCATTCTTAATCTTTATATTAATTTTATATCATTATTATTAGTCTTATTAAACTTGCACCAACTATTAAACATGGCCTAAAAGTACTAATCCATTGAAATGGTTAAGGAGCCAAATGTATAGAATTAGTAATATTAGATACTATATTAAATTTTTGTATTATAAAATTAAGGTTTAAATTACATTTATATCGCCTTTCACATATCAAATACTTTTGTTTTGGAAGGTAAATGTGTAACTTAAAAAGATGATCTCAGTATCAATTTACTAATTTTGTATAAACAAACATATTAATGGTCAACTCTTCAAAACAAATAAGTAATATGAAATTTATTCCTAGTTGTTAATCCCTTATTATTAGTAATTTCAGGAATAATTTATCACACTACCAATCCCACTGATGATGTTAATTTTATGTAAAAAATATAAAATTATAGATGAAAAAAAGGGTAATTTAACAATAGGTCCCAAATAAACTTTTATTGTACTTATAATAGGTCTTAAAAAAACAACTTAACGAGAAGTTCTATTTCGGTATTTTCTTCTTAAAATACTTTCGTTCTCAATCTCACGCCTATCAAAATATTTCCTTCAATAACTCTAAAAAACTACCTCACGCCTATCAAAACATTTCCTTCAATAGCTCTAAAAAAACTAGGTTCATTTTTCCATCCAATTCAAATCCGATCGTGGGTATATTGCGTTGTGAAAAATTAAGAAAAAATCGAGCAATTGATAGAAAGTTAAACAAAATGAGAACTTTGATGTTGGTGTTGCACTTCATACACTGGTGTTGTACTATTTTAAACCAAAAAAATGTAAAAAATAATACAATAAAAATAAAATTATGTTGTATCATTATACTCTTTAGATATAATGCATTGAACGTAAAAAAAAATATCTAGAAAATGATATAATAAAAATGAGACTATATTATATCATTTTTAACCAAAAAAATACAAAAACTAATACAATAAAAATATGACTAAGTTGTATCATTTTACTCTTTGGATATAATGCATTAAACGTACAAGAACGTCTAGAAAATAATATAACAAAAATGAGACTATATTGTATTATTTTGAACAAAAAAAAATGCAAAAAATGAGAACTATGGATTTTTTTACTCCTTGAATACAATCAAAACAAGTCCACAACTAATAATTGCAAAGTTAATGATTTGATATGGTGGGGATTTCAAAACGGTGGGGAAAGAAGTATCCAAGAACAATGGGAAAAAAACTCTACAACAGTTTCACAGTAAATGATTTTAGACGGTGGGCAAAATCAGGATATACTAAAACAATTTCGAATGAGCCACTGAACAACTTTGAATATGGAGTATACAACTTGGGTAAAAAAAACTTCGAATCACCCACTTAACTAATTCCGAAAATGTTGGAACGGTATTTTGAAAAAAAGACTTTGTGATATTCTTTGCATTTAAATCACAAAATCAATTAAAATCAACAAAGGGTATAAAAGTCCAATTTTTTGCTAAATTTTTTTTAAAAAGGATTTCATAAAATATACAACTTTTGAATAGAATTTATCTTCAAATATCTTCTTAAAATAGGACTCATTCCTAATTTACGCAAAAAATAAACAAAAAATAAAGCACGTCTCTGCTTTTGTGTTTATATTATTCATGATTTTTTTTTAAAAAAAAATTAATGAACAGTCCAATTTATAGGTCGTTTACTATTTTTCATCCAGTAAATTTTTTTTTAACGAGCAAGATCTATGCGCATAAGAGTTTTAACGCGCAAAGTCTTTTTGAGAGAAAAATAGCCTACAACAAATAAATTTTTCTGTACTTTTTTAAAACATGTATAAAGAATACAGATAAAATTATTTGTCTTATTAAAAGTACGTATAAAGATCACATATAAATTTATCTATGCATTTTCAAAATATGTATAAAGAATACAAATAAATTTATCTGTGCTTTTTCAAAACATGTATAAAAAATACAGATAAATTTATCTGTCTTTTATTGAAAGCACGCATAAAGAACACGGATAAATTTATTTGTACCTTTTCAAAACATGTATAAAGAATACAAGTTGCATAAATAAACAAGTAGATAAATTTATCTGTTTGCATTGTCTGTGTTAATATACAGTCTGATAAATTTATCTATTAAGCATAAATAAACAGATAAATAAATTTATCTGTTTGCATTATTTGTGTTCATACGCAAACAAATAACTTTATTTGTTTGCATATTAAACATATAAATATTAAGCAGATAAATTTATCTGTTTGTTATATAAAATAAATAAATTTATCTGCTCATAGAGTATTTTAAAAAAAAATCGCACAATTAGACCTTGCGCCTTAAAATTTAATTTTTTGAATCTTTAATTGAATTCCCACCCTCCTTTTTTTTTTCGTGGCCGCCTAATATGCAAATGTTCTCTTTATTTGTTAATAATTCTGAAACTAAGACATATTAGGGACAACAAAACTATCCTGTGATATGTTTAATGAAGAACTAAAAAAAAGGAAAATAACATCGAAAACCATCTTTTAAATCAAAATGAGCTTCTGGATTGCTGAAAGCCAAAAGTAAATACAGATACACAGAATCAGAGAAAGACATTCGAAACTCTCAGTGCAGAAGGGGAGTCAAACCCTCCATTCTAAGATTTCTCAAATCTTAGAAGTCCAGTATTTAGTAAATATTAATACAATTCCCATAAAGAGAACACAATTCATACAATCCATCTGCTTCCTAAAATTCTACCCAATAGCTTCAGGCACAACTTTTGTTCAAAGACTATCACTTAGGGGATTCTGCAATTCACACCAATATTGCATTTTGCCACAATGCAAGAGCTGAGATATCCGTGCTAGAAGTCATTTTGTTTGTAGAAGATGCAACAACCCCAAATACCCTTAAACAGACAATTCGTGCTCTTTCGCTTTAGTTCCTTGGCACAATTCGCGCCACACAAGTTCCATAAAGAATGCACAATTTCTACAATCTGTTTGCTTCCTAAATTTCCACATACCAATAATGACACACCTGGAAGTCCTTAATGTTAGACTCAGTGCTCCTAGTTTCATCATCCCTCTCAAATATAGGGCCACCATTGCCAGTCTACCATTAACCATCTCCCACAAAATACTTCACTGCCACTAATTATCTTAAATATTTGAAAAGCTTAGTAGGCTGCTTTGATGAAACATTAGCCTGCTGGATTTTGGTTTAGGACTTACTCTCAGAAGAAATCTTCTTCCTTGCAGCGAACGTTTCTGCAACCAGTAGCGGAAAAGCTATAGTTGCATCGCAATGTACCTGGTTAGAACCAATCAAAAGAGAAGACGAAATTCTCAAATCAAAATATTTTCTAAAAAAAAACAAGAGAATCACATACAAAATTACAAATTGATGAAGCAAGCACATAACCAAAAAGAAGTAAGAAATAAAAATTAAACCTTGACAGTCTTAGCAGATCCTCTTATTTTTCCCCATGAGACAGCTTCATCAGGACGGGCACCAGAATCACTGCCGTCGAACTCTTGTGCCGTGTTGATGAAGACGGCATAATCTGCGCCGTTACGCATCATATTTGCATTGCAAATGTGATGCTTGGGCAGCCCTCCTCCAAGAATTATCATCCCCGTCTTCCCGGGACTTGCATGGATGGCTTCGCCATTCATTGCCCTAACATCTGTTTGTAAATTCATTTGCCGAGTTATCATCCATTGGGCATGAAAATAATGAACATTGACGGGGGATTTTACCTTGCACAATGTCAATTACAAGACCGGGGTTGCTGAAAGAATGGAAGTATAACATGTCCCCTATTGAGCCATCTGTTATGGCAGGGCAGAACACTGGGATATTGTTCTGGGAAGCAAAACAATATTCAATCAATCGTCCAAATCAATGTACATAAATAAATTGCATAATTTTAGAATAGTCAATTATAGTAGGTTAATCTGTCAAAACCAACAGCTATGCATAATTGTACTCGGAGGCAAAACCAAACACTTTTGCAACTGAGAAATTGAACGATCAGCACCAAGGTCATCCCCACGAAACTTGGCAGCATCGAAAATAATTCCTATCATCCGATGCATAGAAGGAACACAGGTAGATAGATGCTTACTTTTCAAAATCTAAATGTTTGATGCATTGGAGCCATCCATGCAGGAACAAGATTTTCTTTCTACAATTTTCATTCGAGTTCCCATGCAAAATTTCCATGATAAGATACGTAGGTCCTCAATATCAATCTCGCAACATTGACAGTTACACAAATGTCTATACCAAATGCATTTAAAGACTAAATTTCCCATTTCTATTTCTCTAACTTCCTTTAACGCGTCAGAAGCACAAGTTGAGAGAAGCGGAAACAAGCCTCGTCCTAGGAAGAACAAGATTGAGAGTTACACGTATGTCTATACCCAATGCATTTAAAGAAACTAAATTTCAGATCTCTGTTTCTCTAACTTACACAAATCAGAAGCCCAAGATGAGAGCAGAAGCAGAAACAAGGCTGGTCCTGTAAAGCACTTGCTCTATACGGTTCACATATAATGGAGCATGTACGAACATGCGGAGTAGCAAGTGTGATCATTCATGGAAGTGCATATTTCTTAGTTGTGATATAAGTTTGGCATGAAATGTATTCAGAATTCAACTTTACTAATTGAAGCGTTCAAAAATTGTAAAAACAGAAATCAAGAATCGTCTAGAAAAAAACAGTTTTACGAAGTAGCCATCAAATTTTCTCCATATCTAGTGAGAGGCTCTCTCCAAGCGAGGGCTACCCGTCCCTTGTGATAGCCTCCTGGGTAGTGTCCCAGCCTCCCGTCTTCCTCTTCAACTCTTCACAACCCTACCAGCCTCTTCAACCATCCCCTTTCTGCTACTGCTTCGGCCTCTAGCTTCACATCTCTCTGCCCAAACCCTACTTATATTCAAGAATATGATCTTATCTCCTCCAGTATGACAAGGTGGAATGCTTGGAGGATTGTAGAGCAAAATGGTAAGCCCATTGTTTGGATTCCTCATTCAGCTAATGAGGCGGCTCATTGGATGGCATCAAAGTCTGCTTCTATTTTGTCGAACTAGGCATCCAACCATCCTCCCCAGTTGAAGGCTATCCCTTCTGCTGATAGAGCTTCTACCTTCTCGTAGATCGTTCTTTTATTTGCATTCCGATGTTCAGGAAAAGGAAGAAAAAAAGAGAAGAGAATGGCTGTCTTTTTTCCTTCGGAAAGTTAGCAAGGAATAGTCCTTGGTTCCTTGAGATTTTTCTCAGATTAAATTCGGCTGTTAGAAATACTGCTTCTTTGCACAATTAAAGTCTATGATGGGTTGGCATTGGAATAGGGCCTTGTTCTAAGTCAATAAGAATGCAAATGATATAAAATCGGGTACTAGGAACATGCCCTGGAACTTGATCAAAGCTACCTTTTAATCCTAATACTAACGCAAGTATGCAACTATCATAAAAGCCAACTACAATTTGTTTATTGTTTTTTTTTCCTTTTTCAAAATTCAAATGCAAAAAGAAAGCAAAAAGGTCATGGCACAATAAGATTAAGTAAAAACTCAAAACTTTGTATTCGGAAAAATCAGGTTAAGTTGATTGAAAACCAACCTTGTATGCCCAATACAGGTATGAACTCTCATTGTTTATTTCTTTCCCCAAGCGAGCAATAACTTTAGACGGAGTCCACAATACATT
Organism: Heliamphora exappendiculata; assembly: GCA_034768845.1. NCBI lineage: Eukaryota > Viridiplantae > Streptophyta > Magnoliopsida > Ericales > Sarraceniaceae > Heliamphora > Heliamphora exappendiculata. The sequence continues at coordinate 5,211 of JAOTRH010075930.1, read as the reverse complement.
CTGTAAGACAAAAATGGAAAACATTAGGATGGACGTCAACCGACAATCCTGAAAAACAGTAATATCATGAACATAAAGAACTAGGTCTTTAAATAATGTTCCTCGTAAGTCAACCGTAATGCATGCACACTATCAAAGTAGAAAATTAATAGGAATACCTTCGCAGCCTGCTCTTCCAACATCTGGTCAAATATTGGCATGATCCAATCCTCAAATTTGCAATAGTTATCATTAGGAACCAACAAATTACCGATGCGGTTTAATCCTTTTGAGCGCAACTGAGCTCCTGGTAGAGAAAAATCACCTTTATATGTTGGTGCAAGGCATTTTATGAGGTCCTCTTCAACACCACCAGCTGTTGTAACCACTACATCAACCTGCCAACAGATCAAATGAACTCATCGGCGTAATGCGTTAAAATGATTTCTGAGTATTTAAGAAGCCTAGATATGTAATTCATGCGAAATAAGCATTCATAAAACGTAGGTGCACATTAAAACGACGTCAAAATAATGAATATTTATCCCTAAAACAATTGGCAGACACTGTCAAGTTACAGAGCATCACTAAATGGTTAGTATAGCTAAGCGGGAAGATATGTGATCTATTTGAAAGAGACGAGCTTGTGGCAAACTGAAAGTGAAAGATCTCCTATTCGTGCCAAGCCAGGAGAAAACTTTGTGGCTGTGAGCATCATGAACATAAATCATCAATTCTCATAAAACTTTGCCCATAATTTTACTGGCGATTCAAAATGAATAATTCAGGTTTACTTGAATATAACTCACACTACGCGCAGTTGAATATGAACTATTCATTTCAAATTGTGGGTGAAATTATTTGTTTGGTTTCCGAATAATTAGCATTTTTGTTTTTTCAAAAAAAAAAGTTGGGCCTTTGGAGCATGGAACTCACAGAACACTAAAATAGTCTTTTTTGAATCATGGATAACTAAAAACAATAATACTGTGGTGACAGTATTTGGTAATCACATTTGGATATATTTTATGTGCGGTTCTTATATCAGTTTATGTACATTTCTCTCATACATTTCATTTAATAACATACGCATACACACGTGAGATGCCAATATGTGATACCCCTTTTTTTTCCTCTCTCTCTCTCATACATTTCCTTTGTCATTTAACGACATAAACATTAACACAATATATGTCAATATGTCACATTATATAGTACCTATTGATTATTTCTCTCTCACACATTTCGTTATGCATTTAATGGCATAAACATTGACAGATGAGATGCCAATATGCTAGGTTAGGTTACGTGCTATTCAAAGGTGGTCACCAAATATAATAATCATAACATTATTGAACAAAAAATACATTAAAACTCTTTTTGTTTCAACGTAAAATATTTTTTGATAAAATATATTATCTATTTTTTAGTATTTAATTGATAAAAATAATATAAAATATTTTACATAAAAAATACAAAATTAATTTACATTTAGAAAAAAGAGGGCAAGACATTTTTTTGTGCCAACAGCTATGGTAATAACGGTAGTGACAATAATAGTGACAGTGACAGTGGCAGTGGCGGCAATGGAAGCGGTGGTGATAGGCGGCGGTTATGTAAATTATATTTAATTTATATTTAAATATAAAATATTTTTCATTATAAAATATAAAATAAAATATTTTACGTCAGCCTAAAATCAGAGCATTTACATACGAAACACTGACCATGTGATGCTGAAGAAGATAGCGAACAGTTTCTCGAACACCAGAGGAAATGAGATTGGAAGTGAAACCCAGAAACACCTTACACCTCACGGACTCTCTCCATGCTGGGTCCCTCTTCTTCTCTTCTTCCCCACAATCCTCCTCCATAGGAGACTCCTTAGAAAGCCTCCACTCTAGCTTCAAATCCCAGATCAAAAAATACATGAACGCATAAATAACTTCCAAAATGATGAACATACTCCCAAAATTAATTAATTTTTTTAAAAAAAAAAAAGAAGAAGAGAGAGAAGCTTTTCTTGTGAGTCGTGTCCATAAATGAACTGTACCGGTCTAATTTTGTTTATTTTGAATCTAAAATAGGTTATTTTTAATAATTTTATTTATTTATTTTATTATTTTCATCGTGTAAATCATTTTAAACTTCACATCATCACAGTGAAAATTTTGTTTATATACTTACTGTCTAAAAGACAAGTGGCATTTGTTGGAGCCTTTTTCGCTTTTTTTAATTTTTTTATTTATTTTGAAGTTAAAAATTTTTATTTTTTATTAATTTCTTGTAATAAGAAATCTACAAAATAAGTTCATTAAAATTAAAATTGAAAACAATTAATTAAAAATAAAAAAAATTACGAAAACACAAATAATATGTTAAGTTGGCTTTTTTCATTTTATATAAATATTTTTTTATGACAAATTTTTTTTTAAAATATACTTATTTTGAATAATATTTAAAAAAATTCACTAAAAATTTAAAAAAATCATATAAAATAACTAGTCCAAACAAATTTTTAATAATCTCTAAGCAACTTAATTTTTTATATTAATTTTTTAAATACTCAAAACAATAAAATAAAACAGTATAAATTAACGAAATAGACCCAACAGCTGAGGCCAAATTAGACCGGTCCAATTCGTAATTGAGACAAAGACTTTGTTTGAAAACTGATTTAAAATTAATTTTTTATTTTTTTACTTAAAGATTTTAAAAGTTAAAAAATTTTGTTTTTTTAATTCAAAAGTTTTTAGATTTTTTTTTTTATTGTTGCATTTATTTTTTTATATTTTTTAAAAATATTATAAGTTCTATTATACATATTTATTTTTTTATAAAAAATTATATTTTTAAAATTTACTCATCAAAATTTATTACATAAAATCCAATTAAATATAAAATTATTTAAAAATAAAATTTTAAAAATTATAACAACTGCAAATTTTTTATCTTTTAATTTAAAACTATTTTAAGCATTTAACTTAAAAAGTTATTCATATCTTAATCATACAAATTTTTTAACTTTTTAACTTTTTAACTTCAATTAACTTAAAGCTAAGAAAACGACTTAAATCCAAACCATCTCAAACAGATCGAAACAAAAAAATGGGGTTTCTGGAAAATCAGACCAACCATTTGATTGACAACTTCAATGGCGTCGCCGAGGTTGGAGGCTTGAAACCCTGTGGAGACCATGGAGCTGAGTAGCTCCGAATAGTTCACGCCGCGGTTGAAATCGTAGCCCTCGATCTTAATGCACGAGCCGTCCAGATTTTCTGACTTTTTGAAAACCGCAGAGCGAACGGACTCCATTACAGATTCTCCCATGGCTTCCCCTATTGGAGATTATTATCAAATGGGGTACAAACATGTAAATTGGTCATATACCTACTTATCTTACATAGTTAGAATTACCTCTTTGTCCATTCAATAGTAAAAAATTATTAATTATTTAATTATATCATATAAGTAGACGTATTAAGTAGACATGTTAAGTAAACTTAAATAACACTACTTAATATACTTACTTTTATATTGAAATATTTAAAATTAAATTTTATATATTTTTTTTACTTAAAAGCAATTTTTGCTCTATATTACAATGAAGTAAAATTCACCGATCGATAATTATTCAATACTCAAAACTTATAAAATAAAAATTCTAAAAATTCAATGCCAAAAATATTTAAGAATTTGAGACGTGAAAGGGTTATATATCTATATATACCAAGAAGAGTACTATTGTTTTTCCAAACCATCACAAAAGAGAAATTAAGATGTACTATTTAATTTTGAAATGTACCAACAAAAGAGAGAGACAGAGAGTAGAGAAACCACGGTAAAGAGAGAGAGAGAGAGAGACTTGTTGGGTCTCCACCAAAGGAGTGTGTGACCACTTATTGCTCTAACCTCCTGTCTAAGAACATGTGGAATATATATATATATATATATATATATATATATATATATATATATCCTTATCACTTCTTATCTTCTTGCACCATGCAAGAATCCTTATCACTTCTTATGTGCTTGCACCCTATGCAAGATCAGGATATCTCCTTTATCACTTCTTATCTTGTTTGGCATATTTATAGTGGAGGATAAAATTAGAAAAGTGTCAAGTTTTTTATCATTTAGATTTCATTTGAATTGATGGTAGAGACCACAGGGACTTAAAGAAAGTGTTAAATAGTTATTGAAGAAATTGAGAAGAGAAAAATAACTGTATATTTTTTGTGTATTGAAACTGTACAATATATGAGCTATTTATAGGCGAATAGAGATAAATAGTAAAGGAAATCAAATCAGAATAAAATCAATCTAATCAATCTAATATTCCATCATTCCCCCTCAAACGCGAGACGACGAAGTCAGCTGAACTTTGAAAATTAGAGCACGAAGGCGACCAGGAGGATGAGATTTTGTGAAAAGGTCGGCAAGTTGATCTTCAGAAGAGATAGATCAGCGGCGACGCGAGTCACACGACGGCGGCGGTGACGACCTGAGGCTACGGGAGCAAGCTGACGACGACGGCGTGTCCCGCGATGGTGTCGGCGACGGCCTGAGGCAACGGGAGCAAGCTGACGATGGCAGCGTGTTCTGCGACGGCGTCGGCGACGGGAGCAAGCTGACGAAGACGGCGTGTCCCGCGATGGTGTCGGCGACGGCCTGAGGCAATGGGAGCAAGCTGACGACAGCAGCGTGTCCCGCGATGGTGTCGGCGATGACCTGAGGGAACGGGAGCAAGCTGACGACGGCAGCGTGTCTCGCGATGGTGTCGGCGACGACCTAAGGCAACGGGAGCAAGCTGACGACAGCAGCGTGTCCCGCGATGGTGTCGGTGACGACCTGAGGTAACGGGAGCAAGCTGGCGATGGCCTGAGACAACGGGAGCAAGCTGACGACGGCAGCGTGTCCCACAATAGTGTCGGCGATGACCTGAGGGAACGAGAGCAAGCTGACGACGGCACGTGTCCCGCGATGGTGTCGGCGACGGACCTTCATTGCATATGTTCTTGACAGTTGACTCGACCTTCATCGCATCTGGACCTTCTTGACTCCTCGCCGGACTCCTCAACGCACCTGTTCTCACCACACGACTCATCTGTTCTCATCGCCAGACTCCTCGACCAGATTTTGCCGAACTCCGCCAGACTTCTTCCCTGTGAGCCACGACGATAATCCATTAAGCCGGTACTCGCGAAAAGCGTGGTCAAGAATGGAGAA
>JAOTRH010075919.1:0-17555 GCA_034768845.1 Heliamphora exappendiculata | reverse complement strand
AACACCCCTACATCTATCTTGTGTTTGAAAATTCAAATATATCTCTCTTGAGGTTATATAAAATGATAATATAAGCAAGTTATATTAAAGTTTTTCACGCGGTTAGTAAAGAAAGAAAATTTAATACTAACAATTAAAACATAATAAAGTGCAATATCGTTTCAATAACCTCAAAGGAAGTTCTTGAAATTTTTCTAAATTTTATGAGAGATGAGTATAATTTACTCCTTTTTTCTCCCATTTTTTTAGGGTCCATAAATATATAAATCAATTCGCGAAATTATCCATGTATGACAATGCACTAGCTAACCAAATATCTCATTTCTAGTTCAATTCGCTTACAATTTAATCGAGTTGACTCCAACTAGCGAAATGACAAAAGAAGTCACCGAATAATAAAAATAAATTTATTTCTTCACTTGATAAAGTGGGCGAAGAATATTCACTTTTTTATTAGTCTAAATTGTGAATTCTACTACTAGATGTGTGATAGACTCTATAGTTTGAATTAATAAGGGAGTTGGGATTCTTCACCCAACTTGTCAAGTAGATGAACAAATTTAGATTCTCTAAAAATTAGGAATATTGTCCTGGGTGCTATATATACATATATACACTTAATGTGGAGAGATGAATATTAGAGTAGTAGATGTATTTTAGTCCAATTTAATCAAATGAATAAGAGTAAAATTCTTTTTGTTGAATCTAATGATCTATGAAATGTTTATTATGGATCTCACATTGAAAGTCCCTATTTAAAAGTAAAATTTGAAAGAGAGAAGTAGTTTGGAAAAGAATTAAAGCAACTGCATAGAATTTTTTTTGGTAAATTTTATTAATCTCTTTTCAGATATCTGATAAATACAAAGACATCTCCTCAAGTCTTAAAAATAACACTGGTATCCATTCTATTTCATTTTCGTGTTTCAAATTACTCCTTCTCTTAGTTTACTGTTAAATAAGAAAATAGAATTTGCTAAGGTCAGTCAATATTTCATATTTTCTTCCCATCTTATTCTTTTTTTAATTACCTTACTCAATTTTACTGTTCTTTCACACTTACATATCTCTCTCTCAATAAAACTTCAAAGATGCAACCATCATAGACCGCACCATGATCACATCCACATGGCGTGCCCCACCCATCACCATGGAAGCAAATTAATCGTCATCTTCAATCGTACGCCTTCGCCACACACACTGTCATCGCCGCCATCGCATGGCACCACCAACCACACACTACCACAGTTGCAAAGAACTAGTTCACCAAAGGGCAATCTCATTTGTGTGTGTTCTAAATCCACTCCTCAACTCCACTTCGGCCACTACACGGCATCACCAACGCCTTATGCCACATCTCATGGAAAGTCTCTATTTTCTCTTTGCTCCCAACAATCGATAAATCCTCTTTTACCCATTTATAATTTTCTTTGGTTTATTGTGTTTGTTTGTATATATATATTAATGAAGTTTGTAATTGGAAATCAATCATGCACATATTGCAAAACCTAAATTGTGATTCTCTAATTAATAAACTTAGATTTTCTCCCCACTCTTTTCCTATATTTTTCTTTCTCTCTCAAACTGTTGGAATTGTTCCTGACGTTGAATTGACTCAGTTTCTAAGTCCCATCGCCATAGACATATATAGAGAGAGAGAAAGACATACACACAGGTTAGTGTAAGAGATGACGTTAATCTTAAAAAAAAATTTCTTAATCAATAGGTAAAATAGTAAGAATTTAATTTTTGTTAGCCATAATTTTTTGACATGTTTGATAGCGAAGGCTAGTGTAATTTTAGACACCTTGGAAGAAGTTTTTGTATTTTTAATTAATTTGAAAGAAGGTAAATGTAATTTATTTATTTATTTTACTTTAATGTCATATAGTTATTGGATAAATAATTATAACAACAAAGTGAAAATATAATTTTTTGAAAGGCAATTTTAGGAGGACAAAAAGTTTGAATCCATTTTAAATTAAAGTCTAGTTTGGCAATTTCACTTTAAGTTAATTTTTTGGATTAAAGTTGCTTCAAGCTAAATAAGTAAAAAGTTTAGCTGATGAACCAAATGAGTGATTTTAAGTCAAAAGATAATAAATTAAAAAGTTTAGCTTAAAATAATTTTAAGTCAAAAAAAATTTAAATAAAAAAAATTTATTATAATTTTTAAAATTTTAATTTTATACAATTTTATATTCAATATAGATCTTGTTTGTTTTCAAAAAAATATAAATCTTATTTAATAGATTTTGACAAATAAATTTTAAAATTGTTATTTTTATAAAAATATATGTGTATAATATAAATTATGATAATTTTTAAAAATATAAAAAATTATTTTATGTAAAAAAAAAAAAAAGCTAAAAAAATCTTGGATTCCCAAACAAAATTTTCTAACCTTTTTAAACTTTAAATTAAATGGTAAAAAACTGGGTTTTAAGACTTTTGCCAAACGAACCCTTCATTCGAAGTGACCTGCTTCCTATATAACAGATAGTATAGATAGGTATCCCGTAGGTCTGACCAAATCCTCATCATTGTTCTCAAGCCTCCGATTCAGTTGCAATTGAAGACGGCGGCGGCGGCAACGACCAAAGCTGGGCAGTTGCCGGGGAAGAAACAGGAGTGATTGTGAGAAAGTGATGGAAACCAAGGGAAAATCGTCGTGAGATTTTCTTGGCGGACCGTACTGGATGTATTTAGCCTGCGTTTCAACTGGTTTTTTTTTTATAGTAATTTTTACTTTAAAAAAAAGAAGTAAATATTAAATTATATAAAAAAGTAAAAAAAGTAAAAAAAGTGAAAAAAACCTAATTAACTGAAACCAATTAACTTTTTTTTTAAACTTTTAAACTAAAAAATTAAAAAAAAAACTAACCCAAAACGAAGGCTAATTAATCTTCACAGTTTCAATTTTTAAACTTCTTTTGGGTCGCCTCCATGTTCAAAACAAATAGTTGGAATTATTAAATCGTATAATTTGGTTTAATTTTTTTAAATAAATTGGTTTCAAATTTAAATAATTAGAAATGATTCTTTATCGTATAATTCTTGAATTAAATTTTAAAAAATCGCATAGAATTGAATCGATTCGTCACTTATTAATAATATTTATATTACGTATTATATATAAATAAAAAATTTAAAAATACTATTTATTTTATTTATTTATTTATTTATTTATTTTTTTATTTTATTTCTCATACTATCGTAAATATTATATAATTTATAAACTATTGGTAATAGATAAAAAAATAAAAAAATATAATTTATAATTTATAAAAGAAGAAAATTTTCTTTATAAAAATATGAAATAAGTAATAAAAGAAAATATAAAATAAAGCAATATAAATAAAAAAATAAAATAAATATATATATAATTTTTTAAAGTATAAAATAGGCAACAAATACTTACATTTAAAAGTATGAGTTCAAACTAGAACTGAACTGTTATTTATCAGTTCGATTCTACGATACATACGATTTGATTTTAATTTTTTATTTTTTAAATTATTTTCAATTGTCTATAATTGTCCACATTTTTTCTCTCTTTAAGAACAAGTATGCAACTATTAGATTTTTTCAAGTTTAATCATTATTTACTTAATTGTTTAAAAATTAAACATCTGTATATATAAATTATTTAAAAAATATATTAATTATTTATATTTAAAAATAATTTAAATTGTACTTACATAAGGTGTGCCCGAGGTGCTAGTGCAGTATTACATATATGGTGCCGATGTTAATCCAATCAGTTTGTGTAACTATGTTTTGGGAAGTATTTTGTCACCAATGCCTTGGAAAAACTTGATTTTTATTCAATTTTAATTAAATTTTTAAGTGGGTCGGACATATACAATTGGCTGGACCTATATACCCATGTGTTCGTTTTGGATAGGAGATTAAGATCCAATTATTGGTAGGATAAAATTAAGTTAAAGTGAATGAAAAATTAACTTTCAAAGTGATTATTTGAACATTGGAAGAAAAGAAAAAATGTGTTGAGTTTTATTAAAATTTCATAATTGGGCGAGGCCAAACAGATCTAATTTTTTTGTTAAAAAATTAGAATCCAACTGAACCGGGTTAACCCGGATCCAGTCTCCTTCTTCTTTACCCGATAATTGAAATTTTTTTGTTTCTCTTCCAGAACAAGGTTCCAACAGTTGCATTTTTTCCTCTCCATTCTGTATGAAAGGTTGCCTTTTTTCCAGTCGTGTCTTTTAGATCGGGTGCCTTTACTTCTATATATTGGACCCTCTTCCTCCTATTTGAAATATGAGTTTTCTTCTTCTCCTTCTAGTATAATATCATTCTTTTGGTCTGTAATTTCTGTGAATTCGACGTGGTTTTGATTCACTTGTCGGTTTGATTGTCGTGCTGCTTCCGATCGGCGATAGTCAGGTATTTCTGGGAGGCAAACGTCCGATATATCTTTTAGCACCAGTGGGGAGGGAGAATTTGCCTTAAGGACAGAATATTTATTACTCGTCCCGACTTAAATCGATTTTAGGCTCAACAAGTAAGTTTTTATTTATTTTAAATTTATACAGTGTTTTAAAATTTTTCGGGTACAGATTATCAACAATCTTAAGGCAAATTATAATATTATAATCTGTTTCGGATATTAAGTCACTGGTTGTTCACTTTCTGGGTATTACTTTGAAGTTCAAATTATTTGTTCACTGGTATTACTTTGAAGTTCAATTTATTTGTTCACTGGTTGTTCACTTTCTGGGTATTACTTTGAAGTTCAAATTATTTGTTCACTGCTTGAATAAACAACTTCGGAAATTCAATTTTTCATATTCAACAATATTTACGGTACTCTGTTTTGGTAGATTTATTTTGTTCACTGGTCACTGGTTTTTGTAATTCCAAACAAGTCTTTTCCTTTCAACTCCTTCTGGGAAGCATATTGGAATCACTTTTATACTCTCTGTTCTGAAATCTTAGTCACAATTGTTTGCATCACTGTGTGATTTGTTTTCATATACAGATTTTGTGACTTTTTGCATTATTATTATATGCATCCTTGTTTTCTTTTATTCTGGGTTAAGCAAATTTTAAAAAATAATAATAATAAATAAATAAATGAAGAAATAAATAAAAGAAAACTCTATTTCCGAACTGTTTTTTTTTTTTTTTCGTAAACAGACCAGTTTTATTTACTGTTATACAAACCTGTTTATTTTTTTTTCTTTCCTGTTTCGAAAAAAAAAAAAAAAACGATACAAACATTTATAACATTTTTATTTCACTGTTGTTTGTAATACTTTTATTGTTTGAAAGTGGACTTATTGGATTTAACATTGTTTTAAACATTGGACTTAACATTGATTTCAAGACATACAATCAATCTCAAAAATTAACATTGTTTTGAACTTACGGTGGATACAGTGGGTAATTTGTATTATAAGTTGCATTGTACTTATTTTAATACAATCTATTTGTTCATTTGCCGGTAAACATAGTATAATAATAATAATTATTATTATTATTATTACTATAATCTGTTTCTGTATATTTTTTACACACAGTTAAACCTTTAATACATTGTTATTTAATGTTATTGCTCACTGTGATATATATACAAACATATTAAATTGTTTAATGTTTAGTAATAACAGTATCTTTTGTGTATTTAAAATCAAATTTATTCATCAGTTTCTTTTACCCTTGTTAACCATTTAGACAATTGTTTTATACATTGTTTGATTCACATAAAACTCATTGGTGTAATTTCAATTTACTGTTTCATTCTCTTATTTATTTGACAATTGGTTATTACAATTATTGTAATTGTTAGAATACACCTTTTGATAGTCATTTAAATAAGATAAGATAAAAAGTGTATAATTGTTTTGTTTTCCGTTAATAGATAAATTTGTTATTTATCTTTGTGTCGATCTTCTGTTGTGTAACAGAAATGACTACCGAAACAATAGGTGACGTTTCATCCGTTATCTCTATTGCTGTTGTTACCCCGGTTCCGACTCCAGTCTTAGTGCCATTGAGTCATGCTGAAAAACCGAAGAAGTTCACAGGAGTGAATTTCAAAAGGTGGCAAATGAAAATGCTGATCTATCTTATAACTCTCCAGTTGGCAAAGTTCTTATTTGAAGAGGATTCCATTATCATGGAGAATGAGACGGATGCTCAAGTCCGAACAACTTTCGATGAATGGAAAAGTTCTGATTTTCTCTACTGCAACTACAAACTTAACGAATTGGACAATGCATTGTACAACATGTACTGTACCGCTAAAATAGCCAAGGAACTCCGGCTTACCTTGGATAAAAAGTATGTTTCTGAAGACGCTGGATTGAAAAAGTTCGTTGTGGGGAGGTTCTTGGATTTCAAGATGGTCGACTTAAGTCCGTTATGAATCAAGTTCGTTATGAATCAAGTCCAAGAACTCCAGGTTTTACTTTATGAGATCCATACTGAAAGGATGATTTTGAGTGAATCATTCCAAGTGGCTGTTATCAATTGGAAACCGTCGCCTCAATGGAAGGATTTCAAGAAGCAAATGAAACATAAGCGTAAGGAGATGACCTTAGAAGATCTGATCACGCGTCTGAGAATGGAAGAGAACACTCTGAATTTGGAAAAGAAGACAGCAAGTTAGTTTACAGCTAAGGCCAACATAGTTGAATAATAGGGCAAAGCTGGAAAGTGGAAAAAGGGCAACGAGAGGAAGAAACCAGCCAAAGGATTTGACCTCGATCCACGAGGAGGTGTTAACAAAAAGGTTAAGATCGAAGAAAAACACAAGTTCACTGGAAAATGCTTTGTTTGCAACAAACAAGGTTATAAGGCTGCTGAATGCCGTAGCAAGAAAAAGGAACAAGCCAATATGGCTGAAATGGAGGATCTCTCTGATGACGTTGGAGAAAAGAGTCTGATTGCTATGGTTTCCGATGTCAATTTGGTGGGTTCAAATCACAAGGAATGGTTTGTGGATACTGGCGCAACTCGTCATGTGTGCACTGACAAGAAGATGTTCACCACTTATATAACGGCGAATTCAGGTGAACAACTCTTCATGGGAAACTCCTCCACTTTCAAGGTTGAAGGACTTGGGAACGTGGTTTTGAAAATAACTTATGGGAAAGAATTGACTCTGAAAGATGTGATGCGTTTGCCAGAGAATCACAAGAATCTTATATATGGATCACTTTTGGTAAAAAATGCATTTGGTTTGAACTTCCAAGCTGATAAGGTTGTTCTGAAAAAGCATGGTGTGTATGTGGGGAGGGGATACATGATAAATGGATTATTTAAAATGAATGTACTGACTAAGGTTCCGATTTATCCGGGTATCAATGAAATGAACACAATTTTTGTTTATATGATTGAGTATTCTAAATTATGGCATGGTAGACTACGACATGCAAATTATGGTATTTTAAAATGGTTAATTGACCTAGATAGTATTCCAAAATTTAGTATAAACTCTGATCATAAATGTGAAGTGTGTGTAGAAGAAAAAATGACAAGGAATCCTTTTCAAAAAGCTAAAAGAAGTACTAAGCTGCTAGGCCATAGAAAAATTCATCCACTATAAAATAGAAGTGGAAAATTAACTTGGCAAAAAGATCAAAACAGTTAGAAGCGATCGAGGTGGTGAGTACGAAGCACCGATTGGTGAATTTTGTGCCCAACATGGGATCATTCATCAAACGACTGCTGCTTATACACCATAACAAAACAAAGTTGTTAAACAAAAAAATAAAACTCTAAAAGAAATGATGAACGCCATGTTGATAAGTTCAGGGTTACCACAGTATCTGTGGGGGGATGCAGTTCTCTCCGCTAATTATAAACAAAATCCCACATAAGAAAATGAAGATAACACCTTATGAATTATGGAAATGTGTTAAACCTTCTTATAAATTCTTAAAAATGTGTGAGTGTTTGGCCAAAGTAGCAGTTTTAGGTCCTAAAAAAGTTAATATAGAACCTAAAATCGTTGATTGTGTCTTCATCGGTTATGCTTATAATAGTAGTGCATATCGTTTTCTTGTCTATAAGTCAGAAAATCCTGATATTCATCCTAACACATTTATGGAATCTAGGAATGCGAAATTCTTTGAAGATGTGTTTCCATTTAGGGATAATAGAGGCCCTAAGCTAGATCTTGAAACTGAGCCTATTCAGGAATCTGACGATATGCAGGTTGATATTAACTTAATTCCTGAAGAAAAGAATGACAATATAGATGGGCCTCGTCGAAGTAAAAGGGATAGAACTTTAACATCTTTTGGACCAAACTTTCTAACATATATGTTAGAAGCTGAACCTATGACTTATCAAGAGGCTATGCCGTCTTCAGAGGCTCCTTTATGGAAAGAAGCCATAATAGTGAAATTGAATACATATTGCAAAATCACACATGGGAACTCACTGATCTCCCTTGAGGTTGCAAACCTTTAGGATACAAGTGGATATTCAAACGAAAGATGAAAGCAGATGAATCAATTGACAAGTACAAAGTAAGACTTGTAGTCACAGGTTATAGACAAACAAAAGATCTAGATTATTTTGACACTTATTCTCCGGTTACAAGGATAACATCTATAAGAATGTTAATTGCCTTTGCGACATTAAACAATCTTGAGATTCATCAAATGGATGTAAAAATTGCCTTCCTAAATGGTAATCTTGATTAGGAGATTTACATAGAACAACCTGAAGAATTTAAGGTTCCATGACAAGAGGAAAAAGTGTGCAAACTTGTCAAATCATTATATGGTTTGAAGCAGGCTCCAAAACAGTGGCATGAGAAATTTGACAATGTCATGATATCAAGTGGTTTCAGAATCAATGAATGTGACAAATGTGTGTATGTCAAATATAGCAGTAACAACTATGTCATTGTTTGCCTGTATGTAGATGATATGCTTATTATTCGAAGCAACAGTGAGATCATAAAATCTATAAAGAACACGTTGAATGCAAAATTTGACATGAAGGATATGGGTTTGGCAGACGTCATCCTAGGAGTCAAGATTATTAGAAGTCCGGAAAGATATATCTTGTCTCAAAGACACTATGTTGAGAAAATACTAGAGAAGTTTGACAAGGGAGACGTTAATACAGCCAAAACACCAGAAAACTTAACATTACATCTATATAAGTATACTGGTCAAAGTGTTAACCAATTGGGATATGCGCGTATTATAGGCAGTTTAATGTATTTAATGAATTGTACAAGGCCGGACATAGCATACTATGTTAGTAAACTGAGTAGGTACACAAGCAATCCGGGAAAGGATCATTGGACGGCTATAATTAGGGTTATTAGATATCTAAAGCATACCATCGACTATAGACTGCACTATACTCGGTATCCAGCAGTACTCGAAGGATATGGTGATGCAAATTGGATATCTGACACAAATAACTCAAAATTAACGAGTGGATATGTGTTTACTTTAGCTGGTGGAGCTGTCTCTTGGAAATCCACCAAGCAAACGTGCATTGCACGATCCACAATTGATTTTGAATTCATAGCTCTAGATAAAACTCGTGAAGCAGCTGAATGGCTTCGCCATTTTTTGGAAGATATTCCAAATTGGTTTAAACCTGCGCCACCAATTTGCATACACTGTGATAGTCAGTCAGCAATTGGTAGAGCTCAGAGTAGTATGTATAACGAAAAGTCTCAACATATACGTCGACGACATAACACCGTTAGACAACTACTCTCCAGTGGAATTATCGTAACTGATTATATAAAATCAAAAGTTAATATTGCGGATCCGCTAACCAAATGATTATCAAGAGAGTTAGTTGTTAAATCGTCGAGGGGAATGGGGCTCATGCCCATAACTAAAAGCCTCTATAACGGTAACCCAACCTAGCTGACTGGAGATCTAAATATATAGGTTCAACGGGATAACCGAGTTATATAAGACTTAGGAGAATCACTGTGGAGACTGTCTCTACCCATTCCTATGATGCAACAGTGATGCCTGCTGTATAAAATGTTAGGCTATGCTTTTAATGATTCTTAAACCTTGGTAATCCAAGTAGGGTATAGCACGATATTCTTATTAAGAATCACCTATGTAAATGTAGAAGGGGCCGCTTCTATGAGAATGTCACGGACGAAATTCTCTACAAAACATCCATGAAGACCAAGACTGTCCCATGGCCGTAACGAGCACAATCGTAAGAACCAAACTGCGTTTGGAATGATCCTGTGTGTTGACTTTTGTCTTGACTTACACAAACGGCTGAACAGTTCAAGGCATCGCATTCACTGGTTAGCTAGTAGGGCCGATAGTTATTCGCAAGGTAAGGTTCAAAGCCAAAAGCTACTTGACCCCATGCAGGAGATTTCCTCTTGTAACTCTCATAAAATTGTTTCTTCTTAATTCTATTGATCTTGTCAATTTTATTCATGGGGAAAATTGTTGGATAAAATCAAGTTAAGGTGAATGGAAAATTGACCTTCAAAGTGACTACTTGAACATTGGAAGAAAAGGAAAAATGTGTTGGGTTTTATTAAAATTTCAAAATTGGGCTGGGCCAAACAGATCCAATTTTTTGTTAAAAAATTATAACCCAACTGGACCGGGTTAACCCGGATCCAGTCTCCTTCTTCTTTACCCGAGAACTAGTTTCTTTTTCCTCTTCCAAAAAGTCACGAACAGGTTCCAATAGTTGCATTTCTTCCTCTCCGTTCTGTATGAAAGGTTGCGTTTTTTCCGGTCGTGTCTCTTCGATCGGGTGCCTTTACTTCTATATATTGGACCCTCTTCCTCCAATTTGAAATATGGGTTTTCTTCTTCTCCTTCCAGTATAATATCATTCTTTTGGTCTGTAATTTCTGTGAGTTCGCCGTGGTTTTGGTTCGCTTGTCGGTTTGATTGTCGTGCTGCTTCCGACCGGCGATAGTCGGGTATTCTTGGGAGGCAAACGTCCGATATATCCTTTAGCACCGGTGTAGAGGGCGAATTTGCCTTAAGGAGAGAATATTCAATATTCGTCCCGACTTAAATCGATTTTAGCCTCAACAAGTAAGTTTTTATTTATTTTAAATTTATACAGTGTTTTTAATTTTTCCAGGTACAGATTATCAACACAATGTAAAATCACAATTGTTTTGTTTTTTAATGGAAAAGAGGAAAGTTGTTCGATTCGCTTCAATTAGAATGATCACACTAAGGTATTTGTATAAACCTCCGACGTTTCATGTGTTTTTGTCCATTCACTGGTAGCAGTTTCGGTGAGAGATTAACTGATTGTCACGTTGGGCCGATTATGGGCCTAAGTTGGGCTTTAGAGGGAGGGATATGGGATTCAGTTCGGGAACAAATGGTTTTTATAAGTTTAGACGCAAGGCGGATATTAAGTTTTATAAAAATAAAAAAATTGAAAAGCCAACTTGTATAATCTTGTATTATTTGGACAAATATTACTATATTTATGAATCTTTTTGAGAACTTTTTCAAGGGGCGACGGGAGGAAGGCAATCGCTTCCATCCACCCCCATGGTCCATCTATGGGCCTACTTAGATGAACTGTTCATTTTTTTTTTTTTATGTTAGATGAACCGTTCATTTTTTATGTTCACTATGTGTAAATTAATCATACAAAAAATTAAGTGATCGGATGGTGTTAAGTACCTTAACAAATTACACTTATTTTATGAAAACGAGCAACGAATGAACGGCACCGTTCATTTTGTAAGAGAAAAATGTAATTTGTTTAAGTACTTAATGATATCCAATAACTTTAATTTTTTGTTTACAAGATATATGATAACAATAAAATGAACACTTAAAATCATCCAATAGAATTCAACTTAGGCCCTAATTGGCGGTACATTACTATGGTAACTGAAGAGAAGATGCTCTCTTTTAGCAAACCTTGTAGCAAAGTTATTGTGGACTTGTTTTATTCCGCATCATCTATTACAAATTTAAAATTGTTGTTCCAATTAGTTACTCCGTTGCTTTTTTGGACGCGTCTCGTAATTCTAAAATGGCTAAAAATGAAAAATACAGTAATCAAGAAGGATGAAAAGGCAAGAATTGACAAACTTAGCCTTTAACGCTCGATTCTAGACTGATGGGACCTCTAATAATGTTCATAGGGGGTTAATTCTAAGATTAGATCGAGATGGTTATTTTGTGATTGTGTTATTTAAATGCACTTTAGCTGCCTAGAATTACACATGGAAACTGTATGAATCTATGATGACTCTGAATTGTAATTTATCCAAAAAACGAAGAAAGTATGATTGTGTTTGTTTTGGGTGATTGGAAATTGAAGGATAGAGATTCCTTGGACATATTGTCCTAGGATACATTGTGTAGGGACATATCATTTTGATTTTTATCTTATTTTTTGTTTTTTTCCTTCATGGGATTTAGAGGTATACACAGAACATATTAATTCAATCTCATATTTGTTATTCAATCCCATGTTTGTTTATAAGCATTGATCTAGGACAAATACCTAAATAATCAAATTGCACTTCAACCGCAAAAAAACTGCTCCTGACAAAACGAAAAAATGGTGAAAAAATTCCAAAAAAAACATGAAGTTGAAAAAGTTGAAAAGAAATCCCACAAAAACAAAAAAACTAAATCTAATCTAGATCAATTATAAATCATCGTCGGTTGAAGAAGATATCTCCCAAGAAAACATGAAGACAAAAATAATGAGAAAAAACCTGGTTGAGGACGAAAAAATTAAATCTAATCCAGATCTAACATCGTTTTTGATCGTCGATTAAAGAAGAGGCGAGAAAGTGGACAAGCAAGAGTGATGGTCAACGTCGTCAAGAATAGTGGTCGCCAGTAGTTTCAATAACTTCGGTGGTCACAGCCGGTAAGAATGGTGGCCACCACCATTTGCTCTCTCTCTCTCCCTCTCTAATGAGAGACGAAAGTGAAGCTTTGATTCGGAAGTTTGGCTTATACATATTAAGGATAAAATTGTCATTTTAGCTATTAGGGCATTCTACTTCGATTCTTTACTAATCTATCCCACTACTTCGATTCTTTACTAATCTATCCCACTACTTCTTAAGGACAGAAATATCATTTATTTATGAAATACAATTAGGAGTGTAATTTTGGCCTGAGGCTTGTGAGTGGCTCAAGGCCTGATATTGTGCGGGCCAAGCCCAGCCCGATCACGCCCGAGCTCAGACATAGGAATTTTGGGAATGGGCATACCTCTCGAAATTCATGGGCCGGCCCGACATGTTGTTTTGCAAATTAATATATTATTAATGTATTACAAGTTTATTTATTATAAACTTATAATAAATAAACTAGTAAATTAATAATATATTAGAAACTTATAATAATATAAACTATTAACGTACAAATCAATCATAAATATATAGTAAGTAAACTATTAAACTTATAATAAATTAATAATATAAAGTTATAAACCATAAACTTGTAAAGTAATAATTAACTTAAAAATTAATAAACAAATAAAGTATAACCTTATATAATAAACTAATAAATAATAACTAATAATAAACTATATATTTATAACTTATAACATTACTTTATAAGTTTACTACTTTATTAATTTACTATAAAAACTATAAACTTATATAATATAATAAACTAATAAATTATTGGTTATTAAATTTATAGTTTAAGAACTAATAAACTAGTAAATTTATTATAAACTAATGTATTATATTATAAACTATAAATTAATAAGTTTACTATAAACTAATAAGTTTATAGTTTATAGTTTATAGTTTATAGTATAATAACTAATAAACTAATAAACTTATATAATATAATAAACTAGTAACTAGTTTATAGTTTAACTTAATAACTTATTATTATAAGTTTAATACATTAATTTATAATATAATAAATTAATAAATTATTAGTTATAAACTTATATAATATAATAAACTTTAAGTTTATAATTTTTAAATTAATATATTAACTACTACTAATAAATTAGTAAACTAATATTATATTATAAATTTATAAACTAAATAACTATAAAAGTAATAAAACTAAAAATTAAACAAAAAAATCTAACAAAATCAAGGCATGCCCGAAGCCTGGGCCCGAGGCCTAAAATCGTGTCCAGTACCTCTAGGATTTGGGCTGATCCCGAACAAAAAAGCCTAGTCCAAAGACTTGGCATGAGCCCGCTGAGTTTGAACCGGGCTTAATTCGTCCGAATTATGACAAGACTGGACCAAAATTACATTCTCAATAAAAATTTGAATCCAAAATATCACATGAAGTCTTTATCGATTTAAGTAAGTTTATATATGTGCGAATCATTAAAATATGGTAATTCTAAATCAGCCTCTATCGATTTATAAGTGGACACTTTTTATTCTTTTTAACACTAAATACAAACTTTTTATCTTTTGACACCTACTTTATGCGAGACTCAGTAACTGTCGTGACCAAATCACAGTACACTGTATTGTGAATGTTATTAACAACTCAATTGGAGTCTTATAGTTTGATTGGAATTGCACATTACCTTAGGTAAGTTGAGTAGTTAATTTGTATAAAATCATGGCTGTATTTACATTATTGGAGCATTTTGTTTGAAAAAAAAGGACTTATAAAATTTTGATAATAAAGTGTTGGAAAAAATTATTTGACATTATTTTTTTAATATGAATGAAAATTAATTGAATATGGTAATTGAATAATTATCATTCTTGGGGTATATCTTTTGGTGACACCTATTCGGTATGAATATGCGTTCTTTTTCCTTTCATAACTATTCTAAATAGTTACAAGTACGTTTATATATATGACGTTTATTTCTTAGTTTTAATATAAATTTACATAGAGTATATTACATACATAATGTTGGAATCCGCTAAAAGGAGTATAAAATACTGTTCTGTTCGCCGAGCTTGCAAATTGCAGTGCTTCTTTTGCGTGTGAGAGACTAAGTAATCCTAGTAGGCAGACGTCCGAACCTGTAAACACCGTTGCGATGGATAAATCTACTTTAAGAACAAAGTACGTTACACTTGTCTTTGTTTATTTTTTGTCTTTTTAAAATTCATAATACTGTGAGTTTAAGTTTTAATCTTGTTACTTTTATATTCTGTTTTAATCTCAGATATAACAAACTGTTTTTATTTTTTTAAATAATAGTATATTTTTACAATTTAAAATTCTTCCAACAATTTGTTTAGCAGTCTTAAAGCAGACTCTTTTTATTCTTTTTGTGCATTTGATATTAATTTTGGAGTTAATTAGCCTGCGGTCCTAATTTGGTAATTTATTTGAGGATAGATTCCCTGCTATAAATTGTTATCCCACGAGATTATTTTAATAATTTTGAGACTTTTATACCATCAAAATGTTCTCCATAGAGTTTGATATTATTTAATGCTCGGCTGATTTTATTTCCAACGTTATAGTACATGTTAAGGAATATTTATGAAAACTTTATCATTCTATAATTTCAATTTCAGAATATCTCATGATTTTATGTTTACTTCAGCATGTTATAGTAATATAATATAACCTGAAAATAGAATACTTTATATGGCTGGTTGAATGTCGACTTTATAGTAATATAGGATCTTAAATAGATGGGATCATATTGTATTATATTCTCGGTCAAAATTATTTTTATTACACAGATTTTGAAAATATATTGTATTACACCGTTCCATTATACGAATTTTGTGGTTACAAATTTTGGAGTGAAATTATTTTTAGAAAAATATCAAATCTTGCTTATGTGATAGTCAATGTATTGTAAAAAATAGCACTTCATGAAATAATCGTTTCGGGAATTTGTTTGCATTATAAACTCTATATTTTGCACTTTAGTTGATTGGTGGAGAATTAAATTGAAACCATGAAAAAAAAATTTAAGTCGAAAATAGAATGTATTTTACCAAAAATGAGAATATTGATGTTTTGAATATGAAATGCTTGATTGATAAAATGAAGTTATTCTGTTTGATAAAATAAAACTTTTGATGTTATGTGAAGATGCCGACAATGTGTAAGAATATAAAAACACGATAAGACAACTTGTTTAAAATTGAAAATATGTTAGCATGATAAAACACGTTGTGATACACAAAATGAATATATGTTCATATTTTCTCATATTCTCATATGCTAATTGCGATAAAATAAATTCTATTTTCAGTAAAATAAATTTTATTTTCAACTTTAAAAAAAAAAATTTCTGTGTGATTGCAATTTAACTCTTTACCAACTATCTAAAGTGCAAAACATAGAGTTTATAATGCAAACAAGTGAGAATATGTTAACATGATAAAATAAAATATGACTCACAGAATGAATATATGTTCATATTTTTTCATATTCTTATACGCTAACTGCGATGAAATTTTTTCATTTTTATTTTGGATGTAAAGGAAGGAGGAATGGGCTGTCCACTTCATACAAACAAGATTTGATATTTTTTAAAAGTGGTTTCGTTCCAGAACTTGTAACCCCGAAATTTGTGTAATGAAATACTATAATACAATATATTTTCGAAATCTGTATAATAAAAATAATTTTGACTGAGAATGTAATATAATATGATTCTATATATTTAGGATTCTTTATTGTCATAAAGTCAACATTCAATCTGCCATATAAAGCATTCTATTTTCAAGTTATATTATATTACCATAACATATTGAAACAAACATAGAATAATAAAATATCCTTGAATTAAAATTAAATTGGATGATATGGTCTCCATAAATATTTCTTAACAAGTGTTATAACATTAAAAATAAAATTAGCCGAGCATTAAATAATATCAAATTTTATGAAAAATATTTTAAAAGTATAAAAGTACTAAAAATTATTTAAAAAAAACCTCGTAAAATAGCAGTTTATAATATAGTATTTATCCTTAAATAAGTTATCAAATTAGAACCCCAGATTAAATTATCCTTAATTTTATGGCGTCGGGTGACATACAGATTTGTTGTAGTTCCATAAATGAGAAATCTGTTCTCTAATTCCGTTCTTTAGATATGGTTAGGAAATTTTATAAAAAGGAAAACATATATGGTCCCTTTTTGGAGTTTTTGAAATTGTTTTTTATGGTGAATTAACGTTATGACTACTATTTTGTTTGAATTTTACCGTTTAGTGTGTTGTAGTTTATATGCATGTGATCATATTTACAAAACTTTTGTGAAGAAAGTATTTATGAGTTGGAAGAACTTGGAATTAATTTTTTTAAATTTTTGTTGTTATTTACACAGGTTTTAAAGGATGATATTTGTATACTTGAAATTCTTGTTGCTGGAATATTAGATTGATTAGAATATTAGATTGATTAGATTGATTTTATTTTAATTTAGTTTTCTTTATTATTTATCCCTATTCGCCTATAAATATGCTATATATTATACAATTTCAACAGACAGAAAATATACAGTTATTTTTCTCTTCTCAATTTCTTCATGATATCAAAGCATACGTTCTTGTAGTCTGTAGTATTTTTTTCGGCGTCGGCGCGGGGCTGGGCCCCACCCGCCACCACACCCCCCCGACACAGGGTGTCGCCACCACCCCCCCCCG
>JAOTRH010075908.1:0-17555 GCA_034768845.1 Heliamphora exappendiculata | reverse complement strand
GATTTTCATAATTTATTTTTTAAGAATAAATATTTTTAAATGGATAATATTTTATATTTTCAAAATAAAAGTGTTAATACATTTTGAACAATCAAAGTTGACACCTTAACCAAAAAGTAATGACTTATATCTCAAAAAGGCTCAAATACTTAAGTAATTTAAATAAGAATATTTCGTGTTGATCTTAATTGAAAATTAAGTCAAACACTTTTAAGACAAAGTATACTTGAAGCATATCAAGTGTGTCAACACCCATTGATCAAATAATTTGACACCCTAACTGCTTTACAAGTTGATCTTTAGGTACCAAAATATTAGTGTCGACACAAACTAATTTTGTGTCAACACAAAAGTGCCGAAGTGCCCAGGACTCATTTGAGTCGACACAAACATAATTTGTGTCCACACAAAAGTGATCCTCACTTTTGGTTTCCGAAAGTTTGGGTCAACACAAATGAAAATTGGGTTGACACAAAACAACTGAGACCTCCTGCAGATTTTTGGTGTCGACCCCAAGACAAGTGTGTCGACCCAAAAGTCCAGAGCCTACTTGCAGAATTTTGGTGTCGACCCCAAGAGCAAATGTGTCGTGACAAAAAAATCGAGACTTCCTGCATAAATTTGTGTCAACACCAAAGGCAAGTTGAGTCGACACAAAGTTGTTCCTCCAGATGCTGAAGTTTCAAACGAGTCAACACCAAATTCATTTGTGTCGATCCCATAACATTGGAAGGTAAAATGTAGAATTTGTGTCGACTCCTCAGAAAATTCATGTCGACCCAACCACTTGAATAACCCTGCCCTAGACACTTTGTGTCGACACCAAAGCTATTTATGTCGACCCTAAAGACGGAAATTCAAAATACGGCAGATCTCAACGGTTGGATTTTTGGAATTTATTATCCCCACCTACCTCCAACAGTCAAGAACTCACAAGAACTTATATAAGGAGTTACTTCTCAGCATTTAAAATGGTTTGAGACTTGCATTTACTATTCCATTGCTCAAATCCATCTTAGAAATCATCAAGCTCACATTTATTGCTGCAACTCCAGTTCTTGGTTCTCATCTCTCTTTACCCTTTCATTTATTGTAAATTATTTCTGTAAAGAGAGTGATCTTATTCATTTATTACATCTCATTTATTGTAATCAATGGTGAATTATCCTTTAGCCTTTGAGTGAGTAAGTGAAACTCATCAAAGAAGAGTTCAAGAGAGATTAGAAGAAAATAGAGCCTTATTTTCATAGGATTTTCTTGAAGCTGACATAAGCTTGTGAATGTGCCCGTAAACATTCAGATAGCTCAAGAGAAGACTTGAAGCTTGTAAAGACTTGAAATACGCTCGTGAAGTATTCTATATAGTGAAAATAATCAAGGGAGATCTTGAAAAGTGGATGTAGATTAGGACAAAGTCGAACAACTATAAATTTTTGATGTCTGGTTCTATTTCTCTATCTCTCATCTTTTAATATTTGCATTGCTTATATATATTTGCATATCTTGTTTTATTACAATATTAAAAAAAATTTAAAAAAAATTTTAAAATTTTATTTATTTTTTAAAGACCCAATTCACCCCCTCTTGGATTATTTAGATCTAACAAAAACTTTTCTTTTTAAAAAAAGCTTAGCCCGTTCCAAAATCTCTCTCGAACCACAAAAGTTTGAATGAAGCATAAACCATTTGAAAACTCTTTTTGTAAACTGTTGAACCAAGCAACGAAAAGCGTAGTAAGAAATTACGAAAAACAACAACCAACTCACGATTTCTCTCAAAAGCATAAAACATGCATACTTTGGCCCATGGCCCAAAAGAATTACATATGCTTAAAACATGTTACATCCAAACATGAAACATATACAAAAGGTATAAACTACATAATAAAGACAAAACATCAGTCTTGCCATTAACCACCTCCAGGCACCTCAAGATCAACCTACAAGACCGTGTTCACCAGAAAAATATTTTTAAAAAATCTCACAACGTGAGCCGAAACCCAATAGAAATAGACTATAATGTAATAAAGAATGATATGCAATCACATAGCATAAATTTAACTCAACCACATGAGCCTCAAAACGATTTTATTTTATAAAACTCCAAGTTTTCCCATTAGACTCCCATAAGCCCCCAAAATGATTTTTCATTATCAAAACCAAGCATTTCGACAATGCAGATAACATTTCACAGTTAAGGAAAACAGTAACCAACATGTTATTTTTTCACTTAGAATACACAGCCGAGAACAAAATGATATTTTTCACTCAAAACACACAGCTGAAGAAAAGAAAATGATTCCTATGTACAGACTCTGTCACACACAGAGACAAAGGTAACAACTATAGACTCTTACCCATTACCCTAATCCTGAACCACTTAAGGCCTTCTTAAGTAATGACAAGTTCTATACAGCGTCACAACAACGTCAACCCTTTCTTTTACAGACTAAAACTGAGGGACAAAAGCACCCACTCCTTCTTTACAGGAATTAACTCGAAGGACAAAGGTACCTATTTGCGCAAGTTTTTGGACTTTCACCGAGAAGCAATGGTAGCCCAATACACACCCGCTATCCCGGTACATCTATACAATTATTTAAAAATCAACCCGTAACTCAACTACGAAAATATTTTCATAATTATACATTAAACATGTATAAAGATCCATCCATCAAGCATGGAGATTAAACAAAAATATTTCAAAAATGTTCCCATCGTTTTTGTCAAAACATTACAAATCTGAGACTCAACCCCGAGAGTTCGCTCCAAACCTTCAAAACAAGATTTTTAAGACTTTTCACAAATCCTCTATTTTCAAAACTAACTTTTTGAAAACCACGAATGTCCACAAGTCCATATCATGTAATAAACTAAGAAAAAGCGCAAAATATGCTTTTTTTATCCAAATAAATATGGTTTAAACATAAAATATGACATTTTAGTGAACCAAAAGCTCTTGTAACTCACCCCAATCTTTAAACTCATCTTCTCTCATAAGGAATAAAAAGGACGACACCAAGAAAAAAAGTGTCAACACAAACAGCAGAGGTGTTGACACAAACAGAAAAGGTATCGACACAAACAGCCCAAGTGTCGACACAAATAGAGAAAGGTGTCGACACAAAAAAATCGAGAGATTCAACGCAAACAGCAACATAATACTCAATACCAACAGAAGAAAAAAGGGTCGACACCAACAGAAAAAGTGTTGAAACAAACGGTAAAAGTGTCAACACAAACAGAAAAGGTGTCGACACAAAAAAATAGAATTTTCAAATTTCTGAGCGCGTGATTGGGTGACGGTGGAAAGCAAACCCTTCCACCGATAAAAGCTTATCACCCCAAATTAAACAAGCCAAACATCCCTTTTTCAATCCATGGACATACGCAAGCCCAAAACAACAAGGAAACAATTAAAAGAAAGCCACAAAACCCCTTTTCATCCAACCGAAATCAACGAAAAGTGATTTTTGAACCAAAATCCAACTTTTCAAAACATAAACTAACTTTTCATGCATTTTTAAATGGTAAAATCACATATAATTGCACGTAGCACGCCTTTAAGACATGAGGTCTAGGATCCTACCTCGTTAAGTTAAAAACTCGATGCCTCAAATCATGTGAAAAAATGAACTTCATCAGAATAAAATTCTGTCCGGATAAACGTGTAGCCCTCGGTATAGATAGTAAGGATCCGCTACTCGATTACCAAAAATAAAGCCCGAGCCCCAAGAAGATCTAGAGAGAAGATAGAGGTTTTGGTTCACGAAAATATCTTCTTCTTTTTTAAAACTTCACACCACAACTCCCAACGGTCCCAGTATCCAACCCAACATGCATTTCTAAGCTCGAACATGCTTAAAACGCACATAAACATGCTATTGTAAAAACAGTAAACAACATGTCGAAACGTCGCAAAACTTAAAACGGGTCAAGGTCTCACAACTCTCCCCCTCTTAAAGAAATTTTATCCCCAAAATTCAACACTGAAACTCAAGCCAAACACCAGCTCATCAACCATCAATAATCTTTTATGCAAACTCAACAACACTGTATAACAGCAAAAATGTCCCCACAACTGAAACCCTCAAAACTATTGTCACACAAAGTAAACACAACTTGAAGAATCAACCTCCATAGAGACTGTCCATATGTGCAAGTCCCACTCACACCACTATCGTCCATGAGACATCCATAAAACATCGGATCAAAATCTAACTCATGCTGCCAAACCTCAAAACCTAACTCTCGTCGAACACAAACCACTTCGACGACAAACGCATCACACGAGACCAATCCATCATGGAACTTGATCCCAAACACTCACTATTCCAGGACATAGAGACTACCACCCCGTTCTCACTGCCACACACTGGCTCACCCGCATCTAACCATGCACATCAAGGATTAACTCTGCAAGTTCAAACACACGACGGCAAACCCTGATATCGGTTATACAAAGTCACATGCTCCACGCACGAACTTTACTCAAGTTCTGACAAACACCTGACGACCACCGACCTTGACACTACATCGTTACTCTATTGATACTAACAACGCCATTACGAAGCTAACACGGTGGCCATCCACAAGCAACAACACAAACACTCAACTCTAGAGAGAGAAGCTCACTCAGCTCACTTGGAATACTAAAGAATGCATTTCCTCTAAAACTCCATCCTTTATCCGATCTTCCATCGCAAATCACAATTCTCACCGTAGAAAAACACTAGGTGAAACACCATTGTCCCAAACAAGGTTTCACACAACCAAAAACTAATCCACCATCACAACCACAAAGCCACCTGACCCCAACGAGTTACTCAACTAGGCACTCATAGGATATCCAATAACCTACACACACCCAATCATGTCTCCCGTGCAACCGCACGTCACTACACATCTTAACGTCTCACTATCAAGCCACTAATACCAACGCTATAGATTAACCTCAATCAAACATGATCGCCGTCATCTGAAGCAAACATGATGACTGTCCTCCGACATCAAACGCAAACTCATAACACCTACATCATCCCTTGAGTCCACATTAGTAGAATACTCAACCCCAAGTACCAACCAGGACTTGCCTCTTTCACTTAGCAATTTCCTCATATATAAAACCCATCACGGCCCCTCCGTTCCCCGTTCCCCATTCCTAACTAAACAATCACGTCGATTTGAACAAGACATACTGATCAAGATTTCTCAATCATAGAATCCTTCCTGACTCAAACCTTACCATCTTCTTGGGACCACCACTCGAACAAAAAGTTACACGAAAACACAACGCTTACCATAGTCGACGACCACTCCTCGACTCTAAGAACTCTGAGTAGTTCAAAGTCCCAAATAGAACCCAAAGCCAGACTCACAAAAGTCTATCAGAAACCCACCATACGCATATCACAGCTGCACTGTTCAAACAAAATTCTCACTTTGCCAAGAGCTAGTAGTACAACCATACCCACACAAATTAGAACAAGCTGCAGAAAAGAACTCTATATATCAACACTTACTCCCTTGTCCACAATAACAAGTATAAGCATTCCTGGTCTACCAACTCAACCTCACAGGAAAGGCAACCCAAGGATCACAACACAGGTACAAAATCCATAGAAATTTTATAGTCTCAGATCACAACAAAATCTGAATCAAGATCCCAACATCTACATCCAACCAGGATGAAACAACTCACACCAGATAACCGTCTAGGAAACTCTCTCTCCGTCTAGAGAAAAGAAAAGGATCAAGAAGAAATCATAACCCAACCTTAGCGTACTCCTAATACCCATCAACACTTGGCCTCTAAAGAATCTTGTAAATCCTACCTCGAAACCACATCGGCCATAGTCAAACAGCTGTAATCAACACCGATCACGATACTCAAATCGTCTGCTACGCCAAGCTCTGAACTCTTAGACCTCATTCTCACACATACGAACACCATCAATTCTCATACCTTGTACAACACATCCCATCCCATAGGATTACAAGCTCATTACCAATCATACATAGAGATACACGTCAACATGACCATCGTGCCAAGACCTCACTCCACAAGGTTACGATTACTCCCTTAACTCCTGCTAGGCAAACCATAGTCACGTCACGGCCTCGAGCTCGCTTTCCAAGAAACACACAAAAAAAGCGCACAACACTACACAAAGAAAGTTTAACCAACCTCCCTCAACTATGCAAACACCTTCTGCACTTCCGCTCTCAAAGCACACATCGATCACAGGCATCATAACCCGCTATTTCTCACCTATCGTCCCAGGCTAGCTAAATGATACGGTACACAACTAAGACTTTGTTCTCCACACCTCGTTCTCATAGGCAAACAACGTATCCACCTCTGAACTTAAGGTCGAACACAAACAACCTTCGAACATATCACGCTCAGGATACAATATCTCAGCACTAAGCCAACCACACTATCAAACCCGTCTATGGTCCCTTCGAACCTCATGCACCAAGAACGATTCCCAAACACAGTCTCCTAATCACTACGATATCTGCCAAACCATGGACCTGCATTCATGTAGGAATCCCATAGAACTAATACTCAGCGCATGTAAGAACCGTAACCTGAACCCTTACCATTCCAACATAGTCGTGACCCAAGTTCATCCCAGTATGTCTGAGCTTGTCCCCATATCCTTGAGCTAACTCGTTCGTAACTTAATTCTCAAACCTCAATAAGGTACACCACGTCTGAGGTCATCAAAACTACTCTGATTACCATCAATATCCTGCCAACAGAGAAAAATTCTCAAAATCACTCGCGTTCTTCTATCTCAACATACGCCTGGCCAAGGATTACTACGCTTCCATCCGCTATGTTCCCGTCTATACCCTATCACGAGTACACGGCTCATGACATAGCATAGCTCACGACGTACTTAATCCATCACACGACCAAAACTACGTACACCAAACCCTAATCGAAAGGGATTACCACCATCCACAAATCCAATCATATCAACTGATTCCCCAGGGTCTCCGACACCCCATCACCCTTACTCACTAAGGCACTCACTAAGCCATCCATAACACTAGCATACTCCCAAGAGGATCCAGCTACCAAAACCAAGCCACTAACCATGGTTCAACTATACCCAAACAAAACTCTGCTCATGCAAACACTCAATAGTTTGCCAACCAAGGCTAACCTCACGTGGCTAAACCCAACTCATCGACAAGTTTTACAACACACCAAGCGGTCGATATTCAATTTGTAACCTTGCCTTTCAGCAACCACTTCAACCGAGTCGCACATCCAAGACCCAAACCACGATCTCTTCGTTTCCAATGGTGTACAGTTCATATATAAAAGAAATATAGAACACCACAACCTATCATGTTATTTCTAACACATATCACATAATCACGCTAACACATATTCAAAATGATTATGCAAACACATCACACATACCGAGGAGAACCGACAAGAATGACGCGTCACTTTGGATAATCTACTTAAATTCTCTGCTAGAAATCACGTCAGCTAAACGCATTTATAACTTGACTCCCAAGTTTGTTAATCCAAACGCCCAAAGGCAAGACTAATCAATCCGAAGGTCTAACCTCTATACTCACGTATACACAGCATCCATATGCTCAACAAGCTAACATGCTCATATTAAAACATAAACTCAAGAAAACAAGCACACACACATCTTTCCTCATAAGGTGATGCACCCTCTTCCCACGGCTCATAGGTATTCGAACCCAGAGCTCTAATACCAAGTTGTCACACTCTAAACTTTGGGTCACGCGAAAAGCCCACAAACAACCACCAAAACTGCCCCAAACAAAAGGGACGAAAGCCATAAGGCCAAAACGAGGCTAAAACATTTATAAAAACATACTACCGAGAATTTATTTAATTTAAATGAGTAGCCACATGGTTACGACCCTAAAAGCCAAGCCTTGTGAACAAGATACATATTTTGAATAAAAAAATCTTTTTTTTTAAAAGAAGCTTAGACTGTTCCAAAATATCCTTCGAACCACAAGAGTTTGAATGAAGTATAAATCATTTGAAAACTCTTTTTTTTCAAACTGTTGAACCAAGCAACAAAAAGCGTAGTAAGAAACTATAAAAAACAGCAAACAACCCATAATTTCTCTCGAAAGCATAAAACATGCATACATTGGCCTACGGCCCAAAAAAATTACATATGCTTAAAACATGTCACATCCAAACATGAAACATATACAAAATGTATAAACTGCTTAACAAAGACAAAATATCAGTCTTGTCATCAACCACCCCGGGCATCTCAAGATCAACCTACAGGACCGCGTTCACCTGGAAAAGAATTTTAAAAAATCTCACAACGTGAGCCGAAACCCAATAGAAATAGACTATAATGTAATAAAGAAGAATATGCAATCACATAGCATAAATTTGACTCAACCACATGAGCCTCAAAACGATTTTATTTCATAAAACTCAAAGTTTTTCCATCAAATTTCCATAAGCCTTCAAAATGGTTTTCCATCATCAAAATCAAGCATTTCAACAATACAGATAACATTTCACAGTTAAGAAAAAGTAGTATCCAAATCGTTATTTTTTCACTCGAAACACACAGCCGAGAACAAAATGATATTTTCCACTCAGAACACACAGCCAAGGAAAAGAAAATGATTCCTATGTATCGACTCTGTCACACACAGGGATAAAGGCAACAACTATAGACTCATGCTCATTACCCTAGTCCTGAACCACTTAAGGCCTGCTAAGTAATGATAAGTTCTATACGGAGTCACAACAACATCAACCACTTCCTTTACGGACTAAAATCTAGGGACAAAAGCACCCATCCCTTCTTTACAGGGATTAACTCGAAGGGCAAAGGTACCTACTTGCGCAAGTTTTTGAACTTTCACCGAAGAGCAATTGCGGCCCAATAAACACCCGCTATCTCGGTACATCTATAGAATCATTTAAAAACCAACCTGCAGTTCAACTACGAAAATATTTTCACAATTATACATTAAACATGTATAAAGATCCATCCATCAACCATGGAGATCAAACAAAAATATTTTAAAAATGTTTCCACCGTTTTTGTCAAAACATTACAAATCTGATATTCAACTCCGAGGGTTCGCTCTAAACCTCCAAAACACGATTTTTAAGACTTTTCACAAATCTCCATTTTCAAAACTACCTTTTTGAAAACCAAAAATATACATAAGTCCATATCATATAATATACCAACAAAAAGCGCAAAACATACTTTTTATCCAAACAAATATGGTTTAAACATAAAACGTTACATTCTAGTGAACCAAGGGCTCTTGGAACTCATCCCAATCTCTAAACTCGTCTTCTCTCACAAGGAAGAAAATGGCTGACACCAACAAAAAAGTGCCGACACAAACAGAAAAGGTGTCGACACAAATAACCCAGGTGTCGATACAAACAGAGAAAGATGTCGACACACACAGAAAATGTGTCTACACAAAAGAATCGAGATATTCAATGCAAACAGCAATAGAATACTTAACACCAACAGAAGAAAAATGGTCGACACCAATAGAAAAGGTGTAGACACAAACGAAAAATTGTCGACACAAACAGAAAATATGTCAACATAAAAGAACAAAATTTTTAAATTTTTGAACAGGCAACTGGGCGACAGTGGAAAGCCAACCTTAGCATCAGAAAAAGCTTCTCAGCCCAAATTAAACCAGCCAAACACTCATTTTTCAACCCATGGATATACAAAAGTCCAAAACAACAAGGAAACACCAAAAAGAAAGCCTCAAAACCCCTTTTCATCCTATCGAAATCAACCAAAAGTGATTTTTGAACCAAAATCCAACTTTTCCAAACATAAATCAATTTTTCATGTATTTTTAAACGGTAAAAACACATATAATTACACGTAACATCCCTTTAAGATATGAGAGTCTAGGATCCTATCTCGTTGACTTAAAAACTCAACGCGTCGAACCATGTGAAAAAACAAACTTCGTCAGAACAAAATTTCGTCCGGATGAACGTGTAGCCCTCAGTGTAGATAGTAAGGATCCGCTACTCGATTGCCAAAAATAAAACCTAGGCCCCAAGAAAATCTAGAGAGAAGGCAGAGGTTTTGATTTGAGAAAAAAAAACTTGGCCTCCAAGCTTTTCGAAAATATCTCCACTAAAATATGTAAGGCTAGATATTTATAGGTCACAAAAATATCTTTTTTTTAAAAAAAAACCTCGCACCACAACTCCCAACGGTCCCGGTATCCAACCCAACATGTATTTCTAAGTTTGAATATTCATAAAATGCATATAAATATGCTATTGTAAAAATAATAAATAACACGTTGGAATGTTGCAAAAATTAGAACGGGTCAGGGTTTCATAGATCTCCACCTTGACGAGAATTCATATCCCAAACAAATCAACATATCAAGCCTGCCACCAAATGCACTAAAAGTGCTTAAATTTTTTAACCAAATAAATCAACAGATAAACTCTGCATCCAAATGCACCTCGTGGTGCCAAATTCACCTGGGATGACCAAAACTTCAAATTATTCATATTGGTAAATTAATGCTGCCACCAAATGCGTCCTAAAATGCCAAATTACACCCGAAAGTACCAAATTCTAAAAATTGAGCAAAATATGAACAAATACACATATCATGTCCAAACTAAATATAAACCGAGTGGAGCGGCTACTCAAATTACTAAATCTTGTCAAGCTCAAGTCATTTTGAAAATTGATCAAAATGACACATCTTGTTATTCAAACTGTCAGCATATTTTTTACCAACAAATACAACTAGATAACCAACACAAAATTCATCTATTGACAAACTCCATCTGTGGATAAACTTTACCTGAAGACCAAACTCCTCATAATGAACAAAATAGATTCCTCCAAACAAACGAAACAGACTATATCCACTACAAAGCTCTCAAAACTTTGACTTCTTCACAAAAGCTCTTCAAATATAAATCAAATAACCAACTTTAAACTAACAAGCAAAACCATCAGCAGAATCGATTATAAAATATCTCAAGTTTTACCACAAATAATATTTTTTCCTTAAAAACGACTAAAATAAAATTTTAGAAGAAGAACTGATCAAATCTATTATCACGATTGAATTCAGAATGGAAAAAATCGATAAGAACCACTCTGACCCGATCAAAAAAGCCAACAAATAATGATTTGACCAAAAAAATAAAGAGCGAATTAAACTTTTGAGGCAAACGTGCAAAACTCTAATGCACGTGGATAACGGAATCATCCAACTGAATCAAATCAATAATCAACCAAAGTGCAGAGCTAGCAATTCCAAAATAATAGAGTAAGGACCCGTGTGGCATACTACAAATTTTCACAGAGACTTAATCCAAGCGTGAGGGAGCGTGGGACCTCTAATTTTGGCGTATAATATACCATTGGAATTATTTCGCCGAGACGAAACTTCTAGCATATTCAAAAGTAGTTTATGATCACTTCAAATTCTGAGCAGAGAGCAAAAGCCCAGTTTTAACTAAAGTTCTGATACCACTTATTGTGCAAAAAAGTCTAAAATATTCATAAACAAATTTAAAAAGACAGATTTTACATTGTTTAACAATTTGTCTACGTCCACATGTGACAAAATTCAATATATAGAGAAAAGATTACAAATCACCGAATTCTCACAAATTCTCTTTCTCAAACAAAACTTGCACACAAATAATCTGAGACTACATTCATATTTATAGAAGAGAGAAGAGATATAATCTAATCAAACTTGTACAAGTCGAGTTCAAAACTAATTAAACAACTATAAATTCATATTTTTCAGAACTCTTCAAATTTAGTAATAATAATAGACTAAAAGTCTATATCAATTCAAATTGAATTTGAGCTGAAATTCTCAACACACTAAAACCCACGCCATTGTGATTGATTAAAACAGCAGGGATATGAAACCCACCGATGTGGTTATTATCCACAACGAAGCGCGATGATGACTTTAGTGATCACGTCGTTCAGAAAATCTACTCTTGGAATTCTCGGCCTAGAGTTCATGTTTCTGTTTTTGGGGTATGGTCGGGTTGGGCATTTGCATTGCATTTGTGATTAGATTCCATGCATGATTAGTTGTTTTCTATTTACTTGCTTAATGTACTAGTATCTTTTAAATTTGCTTGTCTCCTTCATATGTAAATGTATTAAGTTGTATGGAACGCATTTTGGTGATTTTGTGTAATCACCTCTATGAAATTCTAATATTTATGTATTTTACGAGTTTTTCGAAACTCAAATAATGTATTAATATAATGAATATCTATAAATGAATCGTTAGTATAACTTTTGTTTTATATTTATGTATGTCTTAATATACTCGAGAGCTGGGGCGTCACATAAAAATTTAAAAATTATATATTACTTATTAGTCCTACAAATAGAGTTGGTTAGACCTCATTTTGTTAAATTTTTAAAATTTATATACTGGAATATTTTAAATAAATAAAATAATATAAAACAAAAATCTTTCAAAAATTAAAAGTTTAACATTCTGCCAAAAAGAAAATTTATCATTTAATGAAATGCTACTCTCCAAATCATTGAGGTTGGTGGAAAGAATAAATGGGATTTTTAAAAATAGAAATTAAAAGAGCTTAAATAATCGGCATTAAATACAATAATTTTTTAAAATATCTCCAAAAGAACTGCTTTTATTCATCTTTCCTTTCATGATTAATACACTCGTTACTTTTTGTTTGTAATTTGACTTTTTGGTTTATGTGATTTTTGATTTATGGCCTTAGTCTTAAAAGTCTTTTAAAATATGACACTAAAAGACATGTTTTAGATTTAATTTGAGAATTAGAAATTTTAAAAGAAGATGTGCTAACAAAAAAGAAAAAGAGAGAGGAACTCCACTTGATATACTAAATTATATTAAAAAATTAAATATTTTTTTAAAATTTATGAGTTACTTATAATATTATTAACAATTCTAGTAACAGTAGTTTCAGCAAAAAAAAATTTAATTAAAATTAATAAAGTCTTAATTTAGATTGACCTTGTCACAAGAAAACTTACGTGGATTAGCAATATTGTCAATTGATAAAGACATGTTAAAAGAAGTTGATTATAAAAAATAATCAATAATTTTACACATCAAAAAGAGCAAAAATAAAACTTAAAAACATAAATATTGATTCGTGTCGTACCGTATCGAAAATGAATACTTAAATCCTAGAATTAATTACTAATCCGTTGGATAGTGGTTAAGTCCGGATATCGTTCCACAGGGATTTAATAGACAAAATTATAATTTATTTAACCAAAATGTTATCCTTTTTTTTTACAAAAAAATTGGTTTGTTTTAATTTAAAAATATTAAATTAAATTAAACTGAAAATAAAATATTTGATTTAAATGAGAATTTTTTTTTAAAGATTTTGAATCCACCCTAATCACTGTTTTTGTTTCATTCAAATTCTATTATATTCAATTGATTCAACCCAACTCGGTCGAAACTACAAGACGGACACGGATTATCAAGAAGATAAATTCGAATCCAAACCTATCTTATCCTATCTAAGATTATGGCATGGATCATCTGAAACATGACCTGTCCTATCGAAGTATAAGATATCTCACATTAGAATTTAGAATAAGAACATATAATAGCTGTATGATCTTATTTTCATAATCACGAAAAATAAAAATAAAAACTAATTATTTAAATTAAAAACTCATTGATCAAACGTCAATATCTCAAAAACCATACAATGAATTGAACCCAAATTAAATAAGATATAAAATTCGAACTACTCCTATAATACCGACTCGAAATTCTTCATCCCCTAAGAAAGAAAAAGATTAGCCGCTCATATTGCGGCTCGA
Source organism: Heliamphora exappendiculata (assembly GCA_034768845.1). NCBI lineage: Eukaryota > Viridiplantae > Streptophyta > Magnoliopsida > Ericales > Sarraceniaceae > Heliamphora > Heliamphora exappendiculata. The sequence continues at coordinate 3,676 of JAOTRH010075908.1, read as the reverse complement.
CTCCATGACAAGTTGAAGAAGAATTGAGTTCTGAGCCTCCGTCTTCAGCTTCCCGACATGTTCCTAAGCCTTTAGAATTGCCTCTTGATGAGTCTTCAATTTGACTTTTGAAGATTCAGAAGTGCCCCAATTGATATCACAAGCCGCCTATTTATAGGTGCTGTCCACGCCCCTAGTTGTTGAGTCCTGGTACAACTGGGATTAACCCGTTTCGTTCAGACAGTCCTCTTCCTGTTTGAACGATTTTGTTTCAGTAGGTATTCCATCCAATGCTGATTAAGTCTGTTCAAATGAAATTATTTTTGTTATGCTTTCGTTCGGATGCGATATGGTATGTTCGAACGAAATTTCTTTTATTAATTTCCCGTTCAGATGCGATATGGTCCATTGGGGCAAAATACCTTTTGTTGGTTTCCCATCCAAATGCAATATGGTCCGTCCAAACGAATCTTTACATTGATCCCCTTTATGCCCTTTGTGTGTTTTTTGTATCCTTTTTGTACCCTTTTCTATTCCACATCACAACATTTGAGTCTAACAAATAAAACATTACAAAACAAATTGTTCAATACAAAGCCGAGACTTAACACAATATATTTTGCATGATTAAATTTGTACTTTTACGTATCAATCAATAATCAAATATAAAAGACCTTCAATTAATGTCTCGTCTAAGGTTCTAAAATTATAGAACCGCCTCTCTCTCTCCCTCTTTCTCTCTCTCTCTCTCTATATATATATATATATATAAAATTTATTCTAATTGCTAACTTAAATCTGATTATGATGCACATCCTATGGGAAGTTAGCAAGAACTGTAGCTAGGGAGAGATGAGAAAGAAGACAAGAGAGTCAAAAATGTAATAAATCAAAGTTGTGGGCCATAGATGAGAATTAATCAAGCCCAAGATTGTTGAATTCAGAATTGCGGCTGAAACTGAAAGCAACTAGTTCAAAAAAGAAAAAAGAAAAAAGAAAAAAGAAAAGAGAAAGAGAGCCCCTATTTTTTAAAAAGACATGATTCAAACTACCTTGGATTAAGTTGATTTGGATTAATAAGAATGCATGTGTAATGTAAGAATTATAAACGAAGTTGAATTAGTAATGAAGTTAGATTAATTAATTGTATTTTTTATTACCATGGGATTAGTTAATGAATTATTAAATAAATATTTGATTTGCACAATGTAAGATTAGATTAACTAAGACAATAACAATTTTACCCCCTAAACTTTTATTAAACAAAATGTGATTGTAGCTTGACGCAACACATTTGAACAGTTACAGCAAAAATTATAAGTGTTTGATAAATATTATAACTTGTAATTAAAATAGAAAAAAAAATAGTTATAAATTGTAGTAAAAATTGTAAGTATTTTAAAAAAATTTATAATTTATAACTAAAATTAATAACAAAAAATTAAAAACTCCTAATGGTAGTATTTCCAAATACCCTCCAAATATGCAAAAGATAAAGTTGGCAAGGGAGAAATTTTTTTGTACTATAGATTTTAAGCAGCACCCAAATGAATAGAGTTTTTTGTTTTAATCAATTGTTTGTTTTAATCATTAAAACAACACACACACACATACACACACACACACACACATATATATATATATATATATATATATATATATATATATTAGCTAATTAATGGAGAGGGGCCCCAAGGTTTGAACCTTGGGTGATAACAAGTGAAGCAATGGAGCTCAACATACATTAGCAACTCCTAAACCCTTCTCCCTTTCCTATTTCATAATTATTTTAATTTATGCAAGAGATGAATAAAATTGGAAAATTTTCATTTCAATGAAAATAGAGAAGAAAAGATTCATTTAATCACTTGCAAGTTTTAAAAATTAAAAGCATGCTAGCTAGAAAGAAAAATCAATAGTTTCACACATATGTACTATTTTTTTTAGCAAAAAACCTCTTATTAATTTTCTTCGTATTTCTCCCTCCATTCCCTATGCTGAACACATATCCATATAAAGGTGCACTGCACAAAATTATAATTGAAAAAAAAGAAGTAGCCCATCCAGTAGACCAATCAAGAGGTCCACATAATCCATTTCTAGGGGTTGAATTCAGAAACCCATTTTTGCCCCTGGTTTTCGAATTCGGCGGAACAAGGAAATTGTTAGACCAATAACTTTGTTAGTCCACCCCAATTATTAAGAAATAAACATAATTTTAAGAGACTCACAGTCATAATACAAATTCAAAGATTCAAAAACCTTTATCAAATAGGGCTTTAATAGGTTTGTTTATTATTTCGGACATAATTTGAAAGGATATAAGGGATTAGTATTATTATGGATCACACTTTTTTTTTATATACCAATAGACTATAGATTGAATTATATATACAGTAAAAAATTTCGTTCATATTTAGTTAAAATAGAATAAAGAGTGAGATAAGAGTCGTAGAGTTATTTTTGACAGTTAGATAAGAAAAAAAGATAATTCGAAATCTAGTACTAATAATACTAAAGGGGTTTAATATTACTAATTCTATGAATGAGAGATTAGCAATCTCTCATTCATCGGATTGTTATTTCGAGTTTCACATTACAAATGTTGAACTCATAATACAATGGAGACAAAATCTTTTTTGTTGGGCGAGCCTTGTATGCTAATCCAATCTATCATTTCCTAATACATCAAAACAAATGAGGCCAATCTATATATTTTTTTTTATTTATCATATAGAGATTCACACAAATAATAACAATTTTTATTGGTTTTTATGTGACACAGAATCCATATTGGCTTTGAACCCATCTTAGATTTTGGGTAAATTACTAAATTATCCTGACGGGTAAACATAAACAACCAATTCGCTATTAGAGAAAACCCTAGAGCATTCATTCAATTGGCCAGAGTTGAAAAAAATAATACTTTAGCCAACAGTGGGTATTTTAGTTCTACATTGCATTTTTTGTCATAAAGCTAGAATGATGTAAATGATGGGCCACATTGCTAAAATCAATAGTTGAAGGACTGAATGAGAATTAAGTAATACTTTAAGAGTTCAAACTGTAATTTACCTGTTTTGTTTTGATAAGTCAGCTGGCTAGATCTTAATCTTATTAATTGTATTTATAATTTAACAACAATAATTTATTATAAATTTTTATATTTATAAATTCATTTATAATTTAAAATACAATAGTATTTAAAATTTAAAAAATAATTATTTATTATAAGTTTATTTTTATAAACTAACATATAATTTAATAAATAATAAATTATTATAAGTTTGTATTCATAAACTAACTTATAATTTAATAAACAATTATTTTTATTATATTTATTTTCTGTTTTATGAATATCAACTTCTAATAATCATTATTCTTTCACTATTATTTAATTTTTATATAATATTTTTTCTTGGATATATAATAAAATATAAAAAATAAGATTGAACCTTGGGCTGAGCTACTTTTTGGGCTTAGGTACCAAATTTCGAGTCGGGCTTGGGCCAGCCCACGAACTCCAAAGGAGAAGTCCAGGCCCAGTCCACACTTCGTCGGGCTTAGGCGAGCCCGAACTGAGCCTCTACAGTAACAGGGCCAAGCTGACCTTAAGCCAAAATCACATCCTTGAAGAGATGCAACTTGTGCATAGATAACTAAAATGAAAGATGAAAAACATAGTGGAAACATTTAC
>JAOTRH010075898.1:0-17556 GCA_034768845.1 Heliamphora exappendiculata | reverse complement strand
TATATATTTTATAGCTACATGGTCATCACTTGGAATACTGTTGAGTTTTTTGGTATTATTATGGACAAATATTTCATAAACAAATTTTTTTTAAAGTAGGTGGATGAAGATTGAAGACAGGCATCTGATCATTACTTGTTTCTTTCTTTGTTAAATGCTGATTGCTTGCAGATTAAATTTTAATGTCTGACATGCAATGTTAATCCTTCTCTATTTCAGGTATAAAGCTGTGGCTTACATTGAAGCATCCGCATATATCTACCAAGATGGAAAGGTTTTATCAATTCACTGGGCATCTCTTTTAGTTAGAAAAGTATACTTTTTTGGGTCAGTCATTTTCATGCGGAAGATGATCATTTTGCCTATATTCCTAATTTTCTTAATGCAACTATAATTATTTCATAATCTGGCTGCTGTTAATTCTTTTATTATATGGTTGTTTTAAATCTTTTGATTCTAAAGTATCTCCATGTATTGTGTGGATAATGATGAATCCTGTTATAAAGGTCCGTATGCATTTATTCACTCCTATACTACTACATTGAAAACGTTTTTTTTTTTTTTGTGACAGGTATGATATATATAAATAAAAGCGCATAAAGAAAATATCACTCATATACAAAGGCCACTATACAAGCGTCTACAAAAAGGAGTTAATCTACTGACAAGACTTTTATAAACTCAACCGCATAAAAAATAGACAGTGAACATCTTTCAGAAAGTCAACCATATAGATTACTAAGAAGATCACTCTTCAACCTATAAAGGCAATTTTACCCCGTCAAAAGACCACCTATTTTGTTCCACCTAGACCAACCACATTACACCGAGGGGGTCAACTGTCACACCCTTCTTCGCCTTCTCAAGACTCTATCTCTCCTCCAACCCGTTAACATCCCACCCACATCCTTCCCAAAAACCCAATCTACCTCGAATAAGATCCCAACAAAACCCCACAATTCCCTCACAAAATCACAATGGATAAGGAGGTGAGTAATAGATTCCCTTTCTTATACAAACAACACCAATTAGTCAGCACGTGCCCCCTCTAAATAAGATTATCAATAGTGAGAATCTTCCAATGAACAATAGTCCAATCATAGAAAACCACCTTTGAAAGAGCTTTCATCTTCTAGACACTTCTTTGCGGGAATGACACAGTATGGCTACCTGAAACACTCCCATAGAAAGCTTTGATTGAAATGCTCCCGCTACGATGCTCTCTCCATTTCACTAGATCCACCCCACTTCTACCACCACGATAATCATACAGGACCCCATAAGAGCAAACAACTAGCCCAACTCTCAATCCTAAACATTCCTACTTAACTTAATATCCCAAAAGACGCTATCAGACTGTCTATGGATATATTCTGCAACTCGAGCATCCTTGTCCCTAGCCTAAGGCAAAAATATCTAGAAACGACGTACTAAGGTTAACCTCGCTAGACCACTCATCTAACCAAAAACAAACTCGGTCTCCAAACCCTACTTCAAAAAAAATATGCATTGAGAACTCATCCCAACCTTTTCTAATACCCTTCCAAAGATATCTATCGTGAGGATAGCCATCTACCTAGTATTCCAATCCCCCCTCGAGGATTAGCATTGTTACAGGTGGAAGCTAGACGTTTTTGGCAGGTAACTCAGGCCAGGCATGAGGGAAAAGGGGTGTTGGTTAAGGGTGTCGGTACTTCTAACTCACTTGTGGGACTTGGGTTTTCAAAGCCAATGGGGATATGCGTGTTTTGGGGGGGGGGGGGGGCGGTGTTGGAGGTTAATTAAGATACACGGAGGAGGACTGAGGAGACATATGAAATGGGCTCGAATCAAGGTGATAGGGCCATAGGAGGAGGACACGGTATTCTGGCGGTGTTTAGGGTGGTTGTTGTTGCAGTTGGCTTCGGCTAGGGTTTTCATAGCTCAAGGAAGTGTAGATCCGAGGTTTTGAGGGTTGGCGGCGCAAACAAAAGGTGAAGTCAAGGGCGCCGATGGGAAATGGAGAAGATCAAAGGGTTATTGTTGTGATGAAGGAGTCCGTGAGGGAGAGAATCGACTGGCTCTTGTGAAGGAGAAAAGATCGAGGTGCTAAGAATAAGATGACGATGGCGTCGGAGGAAAGGGAGGTCGGCGGCGGACTAGGGTTTTGAACCCTGATCTGATACCATGTTAGCAAACAAAGTAAAGATTACTATTATTTCATATTAAACAAAAATTTACCGCTAATGATAAAGTACATGATATATATAGAAGGAAGACCAAAAACCCTAATTATGTAATAAATACTAAACTACCCCTTATAGCCCATCTTAGGCTCCTCTTTTAAAGCTACATTAGTATGGCACTATGTGAAGAGATTTGAAAGATGTTAGGCAGATTGGAGGTGGCAAAATTTATCAAGAAGAAGAAGAAGAAGAAGAAATCCTCTTTGGAACTAGTCTTCTAGTCTGATAACATATTAAATGTCTTTCCTTTATGTTGAATAGTTTCATATACATTGTTGGGCTCATTTTCTAATAACTGAAGTTTTTGGAACAATTGGATACTTAACATGGTATCAGAGCTCTAGTTTCATAAGGTATTGGGTTCAAGTCTCATGATATGTATTTTCTTGTTATATTTGTTATTGTGCACTATGTGGGTTGGTGCACTTGTTTAGTTTAGTATGTTTACCTCTCCACGTGCGAGACAGGGTCCCACATGCGAGACAGGGGGAGTGTGAAATAGCTTAATATACATTGTTGGGTCCATTTCTTAACTGTGTAAGCTTTTAAGACAATTGGTTACTTAACACTTTGTCAGCAAGTGTTATACCAATTTTATTAAAAGGTAAGTGGTATCCCTTATACCAATTTTATTTCTTATATAAGTGGACTTAATATGCTCTTTGTTCTCATTTGTACCATATCAAGTGTCTTTTTCACTACATATCATGCATGTTTTGCTTGATTATTGCTATCCATTTTAGGCTTTTACGAGGTTATTTGTGTAAATGGAACTTTATTCGTAATTGTGCATGAAGCTTCTAGGATTAGACCTTGTATTAACTCGCTTTCTTCGGAATAAACAAAAACTGACCCTATTGTGTGCTTAACTCTCAACAGTTTTGTCCAGTCATACTTCATTCACTTAATGCAAATTTTGAGTATATGCTTTTGGGCCTTGAGAGTTCTATTGTTTACTTCTTTCATATTGTCTTCTTGCTAAATGACACAGAATTTCTAACTCATAATATGTTTCCAATTGAGAGAAACTCTGTATGTTGAAAATCGTTTCTTGTTTTCGTGTTTGGTTGTGTGGAATAAATAAGTTTGTTGGTGATTCATGAAAGATGGCCTAATAAACATTGCTTGGCCCATTTCCTAATAGTTTTAGCCCGTTTCTTAATAGTTTTAGCTTTTGGAATAATTGGTGTTCTAACCTGGCCTCGGAGATTTGGTTCCAAGAAGTTTTGGGTTCAAGTCTCATGACCAGTTTTTGCCCCCTCCGTATGTCTGTTGTGCAGTGCATCCTCTTCAAATCAATCTTCCACTGCGAGATGGGTTGCTCCGTAGTGGGGAGAATGTTAGATAGCTTGATATTCATAGTTTGGCCCATTTAGTTTAAGCTTTTAGGATAATTAGTGTCGTAACTCTTCATTATTTTTGAAATTTATCTGTTGTAACGGTTCTTTACAACATCAATTCCATAATTGTTTGTCTGGGGATGTTTTTGAGATTTCCTGCCATTGTAGTCAGTAACCCGAGTAGACCATACAATTTGTGTCCTGGATTATTATTTGATGTTCTTGTTAGTGTAATGATCTGAAAAACAATATGGTCCAACCTTCTGGCTGGAAATTGCTTTTAAATTTGGAATAGTTGTGCTTTCAGATTCTTATTGAGGTTGACCATCTTCAAGATGTCTCAAGTCCTTACCTACAAATCAAAGGGGTTAATAAAGAGGCTGTGGCTGCTGCTGGTTCAACACTTAAGCTGGATGATTCATATACTACGAAGGTTTTGCTTGTTGTGCATTTATATTTCTTGTTGCGTGCTTAATATCGTTCCTGCATGCGATTGGGCATTTGTGTCCATTATGTTTATGTAACCTGAATTGATGGCTCACCCTTTATGCTGTCTTGTCAGAGTTACCTTCAAATAATTCTGGAAACACTACCAGTACTAGAAAGGAGTTCCAGTGGGATTCATACGCAGCAAGCTGCAAGATTACAGGAACTTGTGGAACTTATACAATCTCAGGTACGCAACAGGCATTTGCAAAATTTGTTAGTGAATGAACATGAAATGGCATAAAAGAATCCTGAAATACTGTTGACCCATAAAATGCAAGTCTCAGTCCAGGGATGTGAAAGAGTTTTTAAACCTTGCTTTCTTATCCAAGAAATCAACAAATTGAGGAAAGTGAAAGCTTTTCTTTAATTTCCAATGATCAATGGCACTAATGAAGATCCGGGTTTTGTTATACATATGTTAAATAGTTTGTTATATCTGACAGCCTGGTACGAGTTGGTTTTATCTGATCGTCTGGTACCATTTTTACGATTTTGTTTGCATTTTCTGCTGTATTGATTGATGTAGATGTCAGTCCTATATAATCTAAACTCACTCAAATCTGGGAAGGAGTTCAATTGTGATTTTAAATTGAAATAAGGTCAAGAATCTTGATACCTTCATTCAAATATTCCCACAATCTTTGATACTATCATTGCCATGATATCATGCATGCGTACTAGATATTTTAAGAATTTCCGTAGTCATTCTCTACCAAACCCTAACTCAAGAAGTCAATTGATGCTGTTACGATCGCTGATGTTGGATCTTCTAGTGCTGCAAGTACTTAATGTGTGACAAGCTTTGTGGTTCTAAGCGGTTAATATTTATTTCTCTTTCATAGTTAAGAAGCATCCTTGAGGCTTAAGTAGGGATTGGAATAAGCTAGGTGATGCGGAGCATTAAGGCTCAGTTACAATTCTTTTTTGATCATTTAATAATTAGTTTTATTTTAAAATATCTTTTAATTAAGGGCTCTTATCTTGTTTCCTTTTAGTTTAAGATTCTAGTTTTTTTTTTTTTCATTTTTTGATCAACAACAAAGAAGAAAATTTTATAAAAGGATAAATAAAAGAACAAAAAGGAAGGGGACAAGAAGTCCACCGATCAAAGAAACCAAAAATAAAGAAGAAACTAGCTCCACTGGCTACAAACTACACCCCGGTCTCCTATCTGTAAAAATCCAGAATGGTGTAATACCCGTAAATGGTGGAGCCACCAATGCCCAGAAGGATGATAAATGGCACACTATATTATCCCACAAGGAATAAATATCTTCAAACTTGGCCTCAAAAATCCTAGCGTTATGTTCCTACCATATAACCTATAATAAAGAAAAGCAATCAAACAACCACAATACTTTTTCCCTTCTTTTTCAAACTGAATCCCCAAAAATTAATTGATAGCATATGAGATAATGAGAGCAAGAAGCCAGAGCAACCCAACTAGAATCCACCATTTTGAATAGCTAATGCCATAAAGCCGAAGCTAAATGAGTGAACATCCAGAACTGTGAATAGAGTCTGACCGTTCAACTACAACCACTCTTGAAACTTTTTTGGGAAGAGGAAAAGAAAGGACTTCTCAATTATCAATGATTTTATCAAAAAACGACTTGCTAGTAAATATCCTTGAACAATGAGGCAACCACACCCATTTGTCATTCACATCTGGACTTAACAAGAAGTTATGGAGTATTGAGAACAAATATGCCATTTTGACTGACTCATGATCATTGAGATTTCTAAAGAAGTTAAAGTCCCATGAGATTTGTGTTGAATGAGAAAGAGCCATAGAGGCAATAGAAACATTACAATCCTGAACCAATTGATACAAATGAGGAAACAAAGTATCAAAAGAGGACTCCCCCATCCACATATCCTCCAAAACGAACATTCTCACCATTGCCCACTTCCAAAGATAAAAATAACTACCAAAAAATTGCAAGACATGAGAGAGAGATTTCCATGGTGAACAAGTGTTCTCCTATTCACCACATGACAATCCCTTTCATTAAGGTTAATTCCATACTTACTCTTAATTATAGAATGCCATAGTGTATTGCATTCAATAGGAGTTATTTCAACTTTAGCATACCTTTCTATGGGAATATGGTTCCAGTTCCAAAATTTTAATAAACGTCTTTTCTCCCAAAAAGTAGATTCAAAGTTAAGATAAGGAATTACAAATATGAAAATAAGAGCTTATGTTCTTAATATTTGCGAAATATCTCGCCTAATCCATAGGCAGTGCAAATTATACTAATTTCCAACTCAGAATATAAATAAAGACCTGGATGATCTAGAAAGAGACTCTCTAAAAGACCTGATGTATAAATTAAAAGGGACTTGTTTTGACAAGAAATAGATGTATCCATTTATGTCCGACTCATATTTATGAGATGAGTGTTACTAAAATGAGAATGTTAAGGTGAATGTGGTAAGAATAAAAAAAATAAAATCAGAAATAAAAAGATTTGTGGAATGGTAGGAGTCGCATCAATTGAGGATAAGTTGAAAGAAAAAATATATTAAGATGGTTCGAACACATACAACGTAGACCAATTGATGTAATAGCAGAAAAAAGTGACAACATCTTGGGTAATGAAAATACTGGGAAGTAGATCTAAATTGACATGAGATATCGTATTAAAAAATATATAAATTTATTGAAACAAACTGAAGATATGGCTCTTAATACAACAGAATGGTGTAAAATGATTCATATAGCCAATCTCAATTGATTGGGACAAAGGCTAAGTTTGGTTTGGTTTGGTAAAACATGGAAAAAAAACTATATTGAGGAGGCGAGCGTAGCTCATGTAGTGAATTTACGTATTGGTTCACGTAAGAATACTTGTAGAATATCAAAGGTACATATTTATATTCAAGCAAGTTTCACCAATACCATCGTGACTCTTACAGATGTAAGAGGTAGGGTGGGTTCTTGATCTTCTGTTAGTACTTGTGGATTCAAGTGCGCAAGAAAAATAACACTTTTTGCTGCTCAAATCGCAGCAAAATGCTATTCCTACCATAGTTCTGAATACCGTACGGGATAGTGTATCAGTTTTCTTATTGGTATTGTACGTACCGGTACCGGTGAAATACTGGGAACCGTTTCGGATTTATCCTTATAAAATATTTTTTATATATTTTTTGAAAATATTGTTCAATAATAAATAATTTAGTATAACATAATTATTTATTTAAAATAATATTTTAATTAATTAGTCTAAATTAAAATTTATTCTTATTATTTGTTAAGTTAAGGGTATTATTGTACTTTTAGTATTTCTTGGTCTTATTATAAATAACAAGTGATGGAGTGAAAACTTTAAGTTTGAGTGCTCTCATTCATTGTTATTTTCATTCTCTCTTCATCTTTTTCTTTCTCGCTCTCTGCAATAATTCTAACATAGTATCAAAGCATGATCCTACGTAAATTTCTTAGCAATCCTTCTTTCTCTTTTCGTTTTTTGTTTCTCCTCAATTTTTTGATTTTGAAACTGTAAAAAAAAAAATCCTTAATGATCATCTGGCTCCCAATAATCGATTTGTGATTTTTCTCAAATTTTTCCATGATTGTTTCATAGTTTTCTCCAATTTTTACAAATTTTGGCATCGCTAGGGTTTTCGTCGTCATCTCGCGATTGCGTCGTTTTATGATTCATTTGATGGCCTGTTTCTACTTCATGGGTGTTGACTCAGTATGTAAGGGGATCGAATCAACTCTCTTTGATGTTTTGGGTTGATTTCAAGATCGGGTGCAGCTTTTTCCAATTCGGCTGTTCGCGCCTGTTTTTTTTTCTGCTCGATTTAGTTCTGTTTGGCTGCGTTTTGTCTACTTCAGTGGCCTCCTGGAATTGGTTGCAGATTCCAGCCGTTTCTTAGGTTATTTTTTCGGCTTTGCTGCGATTGGTATAAGATTCTGGACTTTACTGGTACTCTAGTGGTTCGAGTCTACTTGGTTTGCATCTATTTACAGTTCATTACTTCCATCCGTTTCATTCTGCTTGTTCTTGGTCTCCCATAGCCATCTCTGATACAGGAAAGCCTTCTGGTAGTCATGCAGACACTTGATTGACTCGTTCAAGGACTCCTATGGATAATTCGTCCCTTCAGATTAGTCCTGTCAAGGTAGATGGTAGCAACTATTTAATTTGGTCTCGTTCCAGCAATTTGGCCATCGCTGCTCGCGGTATGTCTAGGTATATCACTGGTGAAACCACCCAGCCCACAGTCATCACACAAGCTGGATAGAGGAAAATGCACTCGTTATGTCCTGGCTATTACACTCTTGCAGCCCTCCATTAGTCGCAGTTTTTTACTTCTGGATACTGCATATCAAATTTGGTCTGCTGCTGCTCAGACTTATTCACAGACTGGCAATGATGCCCAGTTGTTTGAGTTGAGGAAGAAACTCCGTGAGTTAGAACAAAGAGACCATTCATTGGCTCAGTATTACGCTGAGTTGACTAGCTTGTGGGGTGAGATTGATTATCATCAGGACTTCCATGCTGTTTGTACTATTGATGCTGCTGCTTTTTAGAAGATGGTGGAGAAGGAACGGGTGTATGACTTTCTTGCCGGTCTCCATGTTGACTATGATTCGATCCGTGTTCAGATTTTGGGTCGTGATCCATTTCCCACTTTGCAACAAGTATACGCCTATGTCCAGCAAGAAGAGATTCGTCGTCATGTTATGGTTCCCATTTCCAGTTAAGAACGTTATGTGTTAACAGTCACATATCTTCATCGCACCGGCCAGCCTAGTCATATTAAATCTGGGGAGAAGAATGGCTCTGTCGTTCGAGATCAGCTGCATTGTGACCATTGTGGTAAATCTCGTCATACTATTGATCATTGTTGGAAGTTACATAGTTGTCCTACTCCCAGACGTGGCGGTGGACACGGTGGTGGGCGTAGTGGACCTGTTCACTCCCACGCTCATCTCTCTAAGCTCCCTACTAGCACATCCGGTGAGACTGGCCCTCTTTCTGAGGCGGGATTGACTACTCTCAGGTGCCTGATGACTCAGGTTGATATTTCCTCTTCCACTGCCCCTCCTTCCTCTAATTTTGCTCATTCAGGTATATCTCCTATTGCACTTGGTGCAATTGCCTCTTCTACTCCTTGGATCATTGACTTCGGTGCCATTGATCATATGACTGGCTCTTCTACTTTATTTTCTTCTTATTCCACTTGTTCTGGTAAGGATAAAATTAGAATAGCTGATGGTTCTTTGTCATCTATTTTTGGAAAAAGTTATATTCTTTGCTCTCCTCTACTTTCACTATTCTCTTTCCTTCATGTCCCCAATTTTTCTACTAATCTTTTATCTATTAGTTGTCTTACTAGTTCCTTAAACTGTTCTATAACTTTTTTTTTCACTCATTGTGTTTTTCAAGAAATGGAGATGGGGAGAATGATTGGCAGTGGTAGTGCACATGGTGGCCTGTACTTACTGGATGTTCTGTCCTCTGCCCCTGTTCCAACTTCACTGTCTGACCAGGCTCTCTATACTAATACTGGCATCTGCCGTTTACAATTACTTCAGTGGCATCTCCGTTTGGGACACCTTTTTTTGGCATTTTAGAGACTTTTTTCCTCTTTAGTTAAACATTGTTCTAGAAATGATTTTTTGTGTGAGGCTTGTGAACTTGCAAAACATAAACGTTCTGTTTATCCTTCCGTTAATAAATGCAGTGTTTCTCCTTTCACTATTATTCATTCTGACGTGTGGTGTCCCTCACCTATTACCTCTATTTCTGGTTATCGGTGGTTTGTGACGTTTATTGACTGTTATTCTCGTGTTACTTCGGTTTATTTGCTTCTCCCTAAAAATGAAATCTTTTCTTGTTTTCAAAATTTTCACCACATGGTCCGCAACCAATTTGATACCAACATCAAGATTCATTGGACTGATAGTGGGACTGAGTTTCTTGATAGTGATTTTTGTGCCTATCTAGCAGCTCATGGTATTCTTTTCCAGACCAGTTGTGTTCGCACTCCTGAACAAAATGGCGTTGCTGAACGGAAAAATCGTTATCTTCTTGAGGTTGCTCGTTCCCTTCTTTTTTCTATGCATGTTCCCAAGTCTTTTTGAAGTGAGGCAGTTCTTACTGCGGCTTATCTTATCAATCGTTTGCCTTCTAATGTTCTTCAGTTCAAAACTCCTTTGGAGCTTCTTCCCGGGTCTTCTTCTGTCTCCTCTCTTCCACCCCGGATTTTTGGTTGCACTTGCTTTATTCATGCACCCAAACACCCCGGTAGAAAATTGGACTCTAAGGCTCTCAAATGTATCTTCATTAGCTATTCTGCTACCCAAAAGGATTATAAATGCAATGATCCGGTCACCCGCAAAAGTTTTGTCAGTATGGATGTTACTTTTTGGGAGTCTGTGCCTTTTTTTTTCTCTCCTCAGCCATCTCTTCAGGGGGAGGCCTCTAGCTGAGAAGAAATGTTACCATTGGATACACAGACTCAGGAGTCTCAAGGTTTGGTTTTTTCGAATTTTACTTCGCCAATTCTTGCTCCTTTCGAAGAGGAGACAGAACCCAATAAGGATGGAACTGAACAGGATGTTGGTGAACGATTAGACAAAAAGAATCTGCATTCCTATACTTGACACTCGAAAGATCAAACAGCTCGTGTGCCACTACCATCTTGCCAGTTGTTACCTCCATCCTCCAGTTCAAATTCTCATGCTGAACCACCTGATAATGAGTCATCTGTTGTTGATCTTAATACTTCTAATTTACCTATCGCTCTTCGCAAAGGCATTAGGATATGTACTCAACACCCAATTTCTCATTTTGTCTCATATAATTCTTTATCAGTCCCATATCGTGCTTTTGTCTCCTCTTTGTCCTCTATATTGATTCCACATGGTTGAAAAAAAGCCATTGAGGATCCTAAGTGGAAAAATGCTATGATTGAGGAAATGACAGCCTTGAAAAAGAACGGTACTTGGGAGTTAGTTTCTCTTCTAAAAGAGAATAAGACAGTTGGGTGCAAATGGGTTTTTACAGTAAAGCACAAGGCAGATGGATCAGTTGAGAGATTCAAAGCAAAGCTAGTTGCTAAAGGCTTCACCCAAACTTATGGTATTGACTATCAAGAGATTTTTGCTCCAGTTGCCAAAATGAACTCAGTTCAGGTACTCTTATCTTGTGCCGCTAATATGGGTTGGCCTTTTCAGCAGTTGGATGTGAAGAATGCATTTCTTAATGAAGATCTAGAAGAAGAAGTATATATGGATATACCACCTAGATTTTCATCTCGTGAAACTAAAGGAAAGGTGTGCAAATTGAAAAAGGCCTTATATGGACTAAAACAATCTCGAGCGTGGTTTGATCGTTTCTTCAAGGCTATGCTAAGATTTGGGTACCGACAGAGTCAAGCAGACCATTCTATGTTTATCAAGCAAGGCAGTAATAAGATCACTATTCTTATTGTATATGTTGATGATATAGTTGTGACAAGTAATGATTCTGATGAGGTATCTCGTCGTAAGGTAAACCTAGCAAAAGAATTTGAGATGAAAGTTATGGGGGCACTACGATATTTTCTTGGAATTAAGGTGGCTAGATCAGATAATGGGATCTTCATTTCTCAAAGAAAGTATATTCTTGGCGTTCTAAATAAAACTGGTATGATGGGTTGTCGACCTGCAAATTCACCTATTGAGGCCAATCATCGCCTCCATAGTGGTGATGGAGAACCTGTCGACAAGAGCTAATTTCAGCGGCTTGTGGGAAGATTAATATACATGTCTCACACCATACCTAATATTGCATACGTTGTGGGAGTTGTCAATCAGTTCATGCATGATCCTCGTAGTGTACATCTTGACGCTGCTTATCGTATTCTGCGATATCTTAAGTCTATTCATGGCTTAGGGCTCTTATTCTCTCATCACAGCCATTTGACATTAGAAGCTTTCATAGATGCAGATTGGGCTGGTTCAGTTGATAACAGACAATCTACATCTGGGTATTGCACATTTGTAGGGGGTAACCTGGTTACTTGGTGCAGTAAAAAGAAAACAATGGTATAGCTCGATCAAGTGCATAAGCTGAATATAGGGCTATGGGACATGGCATCTGCGAACTCATTTGGCTAAAAGTCCTATTAAAGAATTTGAGTATTGAGTGCTGAGTGCGACAAACATATGGAGTTGTACTATGACAACAAGGCTGCCATTAATATTGCTCATAACTCTGTCCAGCATGACAAAACGAAGTATATAGAGATTGATCGACACTTCATCAAGAAGAAATTGGGTCAGGGATTAATATGTATGCCCTTTGTGAAACCTGCAGATCAATTAGCAGATATTTTTACTAAAGAGTTTAGTAGTAAAATATTTCAACCCATTGTATGTAAGTTGGGCATAAAAAATATGTATGCATCAACTTGATGAGGAGTGTTAAGTTAAGGGTATTATTGTACTTTTAGTATTTCTTTGTCTTATTATAAATAATAAGTAATATGGTGAAAACCCTAAGTTTGAGTGCTCTCATTCATTGTTATTTTTATTCTCTCTTCCCCATTTTCTTTTCCACTTTCTGCAATAATTCTAACATTATTTATAGTGAGATAACTATTTTGAAAGTGATAAAATTTAGCATGTACACTTTTTAATAATAATTTAAAATTGATTAGTTTTAGAACTCTCTTTTTATGCTATATTTAATACTTGAATTGATGTATAAAAATAAAAAATAAAAGTAGAAACAAAAAAATTAGTAAAAATTATTTTTAAGAAAAAAATTAATTATGGACCGATACGTAACCGATATGATCCGTTAACAGCGGAAAGAACTTTAACAGCATACATCAAATGACATACTACAATTGATTTTTGGGTAAATTACACTTACCTCCCCTGAGGTTTAAGTTTGTTACAGGGATCTTCCCCATGGTCTCTGAAATCACACTGTCCTCCCTTCTGGTGGTGTTGTTTGTTTCAGTTTTCCCCTCCGTTTGACCTCCGTCAATAGAATTAACGAGAATTGCTTATATAAGCATGAATTTTCATATGATCTTTTAATTTTTCCCTCTCTTATGACATACTGATGGGGCAAAGCTGACATAAGCATGTTAAATACCCATTATACCCTCAAACTAAATTTCGTAAAGGACAAAAATGCCCATGGATCCTGTACCTATATTTTCCTCCATCTCAACAGAGATCTAGCTCCATGCCCATCAGTCGAGAAGCTCCAACTCCATGCCAAAAGCCATTGAAGGTCTGAAGTTGCAGTAATGGTATTCTTAATTTCTTTTTTATTTATTTATTTTTTGTTTAGTTAAGAGTATATTTCTGATTGTTTTAAAAAGTATATTTCTATTTTTTTAAAAGTATATTTTTAAAAATATATTTCTAATTTTTTTAAAAGTATATTTCTGATTTTTTTTGCAGTATATTTCTGATATTTTTTAAAAGTATATTTCTAATTTTTCTTAAAAGAATATTTCTAATTTCTTTTTAAAAGTATATTTCTGTTTTTTTTTTTTGAAAGTATATAAAGTTAAAGTGCATATGAACTTATTTTAAAATTATATAAAATTTAATTACATATGATGCAGATTAAAATGTCAAGCTCAAGCAATGTAGGAAGCAATCCGAACCAAAATTACCTATAGTACAGAAGCAAAAACTGTATGTGTGGAAAAATACCTGTGGTAAGAATCTCATAATCCAGAAAAAATAGGTCATGGCTATATTATGTATGTCAAGTTAGAGCTTGCAATTTTTTGGAGTGGTGTAACCCTACTAATCTGAATACGATCTTACAACTTTCAACAACTTATCATATTCAATCAAGGCAACAAAGTTATGAGAATGCATTAAAAGCTAATGAGAGGGCGATAGGTCTCATGGGTGGAACCATTTTCACAAAAGTTTAAGTGATGGAAAAAACTGTTTGATTAATGAAGATGCTAATGGTTGCAAGTCTTACAATGTCTGTTGTAGCTTTGTTATTTGTTTTACTTAAGTAAGTAAGAGTTAAAAATGAAATTTAGTAGCGATCAGAGTAAGTCGGTACCATAACTATGTAGTAGTATTGTAGTAGTTTTACGCATTTCGAAGTAAATGAATGAGCTTCTATGAATATGAATGACGAGTGGACATTGTGTGAATATTCTTTCATTATATTGATAATCATAAAAATCAGTTTGCAGGCCTAACTAATACAAAAACCATGTGTGGCAAACAAAAAGACCAAATAGAAACTGATCCGCGACAAACCGAAATTCTAATTCGGCTATACAAAGAAATGAAATATGCAAAATAAAAGACAAGAAAAGAGATGATCGGCTTTGAAGTTGCTCCATCTGCAATTTCTTTCATCAACTTGTTCATTAATGTGCATAAACGCAAAAAAGCTGGGTGCCATCCTGTCAAGATCACAAATTTTTTTAGAAATTAATGGCTATACATAGGTCTTCAATTTGTGATAAACTTCCAATGTAAATTTATAATTAACCCTTTATCAGGTGGTACGTGAGATAGTGCACCATCAGCCAATAAATCAAAATAGCAGTACTTATTTGGGTCAATATCCCTGATGACAGATACATGCCCCCAGAAATTAACATTGATGTTGAAATAGTGTTGCTGCCATATTCCTACATAGAATCAAAAATTGGGGTCAAACTTGTGGTTTAACTTGCTGGAAAGTTGTATTCTTCAGTACGAGTAATGAATAAATTTTGAGACATCTCCATTTGTATTATTGATGTAGACTTATAAAGTATTATTGATGTAGACTTATAAATCTCTTAGCCCTTTAGTCAAAAGGTGCTAAAAAACACAGTCAAAGTTGGAAAGCAACGAATTTTGGAAAAGCAAGTTACAGGTTAATTGGGGAAAGCAAGTTACAGATTTGAAATTGTAACTTGAAATTGTTACAGGTTACAGGTTTATATTTCTTCATTTAATGTACCAATTTACAGGTTTATGTTTCTTCACTTCTTAATCACTTAATGCACCAATTTAACAAGTTTATGTTTCTTCAAATATGCCACTTATATCAGATGTAAGAGATTGTGTTAGGTTTATTTCATGACCACTTAGTTCAGAAAATAATATTTCAGAAAAAAAGTAGGCATCAGTACATGAATACAGAGGTACACTGAAGAAATAAAAGCAACCTAAAAAAATGATGACCGATGGGTGATCTGTTTGGATGGGATGGTGGAAGTGCTGCTGCAAGGCCTCCTTTCTAATGGGTGACCGATGGGTACACATAGTGAGAGAGAGTTTTCTGGTTTTGGGTGATTGTGTGCTTGATTTCATGTGATTCGCTTAACTGTAGATAAGCAATCCATCGAGTTGAAGATGAGATTGAGGAGATATATATAGATGAGCGAGCTGTTGTGCATGTGATTTCAGCTTAGGTTTGTGTATTGTTTGCCTGAAACGATTTGTACGATTTTACAAACCTCCATAGCCTCGTTCGTAAGATCGCGTAGGATTTCAGCTTAGGTTTGTGTATTGTTTGCCTTAAACGATTTGTACGATTTTATAACCCTCTCTCCCAAATTGAAACCCTAATTATCCCCAATAAACTATGGAGAAGACGAAGATGGACAACGGCGCGGCACATTAATTTGGGTTTGATGTAGATCCGTTTAAGCAAATGAGCTTACCGGCAGCGGCGGATTAAGGCAGCGAACTAAGGCAAAGGCGGTGGCCGTTGAGGCAAAGCAGTTTACCCGCGATGGAGTAAGGAGCTTACCGTCAACGACGTTGGTTGATTGAGCAAAGATGGTCAGGCTGATGGTCAGGCTTCAGGGTTGACGTTGGTTGGAAATGGGGATTTCCAATCGCAAATGGCGGTTGTCTTCACCAAAGGCCTCTCCAGAAACATGCGAAGGAGAAGAGATTGATTCAGCTACAGTTGAGTGAGCAAAGATGGTCAGGCTGCTTTCGGCTCAAGTCTCATCAAAAGCCTCGGTAAATACAAAGGGCAACAATATCATTTACTCTAGATGATTTATCGAACATAAAATAGTTCTTTAAAGCAAACGGTAAAAATGTAATATCAAACTCTCCGCTAACGGAGTCTAACAGCAGTATCTGACAGGGGAGGATAGTGTAATTTTAGAGACCACATGGGAGATCCCTATAATAAGCTTAAACCTTATGGGAGGTAAGTGTAATTTACCCTTGATTTTTTCAGAGGAAGATACACTAAATTCCACGTATCATTTTTCTTTAAGGCAAGTATATTTCTTCCTCAATTGCATTCTTCCAACTAGAATGGGATAAAGCATTCTTCCAACTATAATGGGATAAAGCATCTGTATAAGATTTATGAAGTGAAATAGAAGACAATGCAGTAATAAATGAGTAATAGGATGGAGATAACTAATCATAAGAAACACAATTAGAAATAAAATGTAAAGTACAAGATCGTTTATCCTTTCAAACGACCAATGGGAAGATCACCATCAAGTAGTGGAGAACTAGGTTGAGTGTGATCTAGTGGCGAGGAGACCATCGGTGAAGCACTAGAGGTAGGTGGAGTAGTAAATGATTGCGTCAAGCATAAACCTGCAGATCAAGAAGACGTAAACGCTCGATAGGAACTTTGGTTGATGAGGGTGGACTAGAAAAAATAGTACTAGGCACTGGAAGAGGGAGATCACAAACAAGGTAATCAACAAGAAGTCTCAAAATAATGAGGGGTAGATTCAATTAATGTCACATCTAGACGGACAAAAAACTAGTGAAGGGCGGAACTATAAGACCAATAACCTATCTGAGTAAGAGAGTAGCCCAAGAAATATATTTAAGAGCCGCGAGGATCAAACTTGTCAGTACGTGGTGCAAATTGATGGACAAAATGAACACATCCAAAGATGGGAGGGGATAAAACAAATGGAGGATCATGCAGAAAAAAGAAGAGGGTGAGGAGTCTGTCCATTAAGAACTGTTGATGGTATGCAGTTAATTAAGTAACAGGCAGTGAGAACAGCATCACTCTAAAAAAATTTTGGGAACATGTATTTGAATTAACAAGATTCAGACAACTTCGATTAAATGACGATTCTTGCGCTCGGCCACTCGATTTTGTTGTGAAGTATGAGAACAATATGATTAATGAATGATTCCAAAGTGAGTCGCAAAAGGGGTAAAGGAATGGGAGAAATATTATCTAGCATTATCGTTGTGCAATATATGAACAGATGTATTGAATTGAGATTGAATTTCAGCACAAAATATAGACAATATTTTTTAGAATGATCTTTCATTAAATAAAGTCAGTAACTTTAGAATAATCATCCACAAAAGTAACAAATTACCGAAAGCCCAATTTTGAGGTGACATGACCAAGACCCAAAGGACTGAACGAACTAACATGAAAGGATTGAACGAACTAACGTGAAAGGACTTAACTCTTGTTTATTGAGGTTTTTTGAAACTCTACTACTGTTTACATATTTTCATAATTTTTAAATTTGTCCCCCTAAATTATACAACCCCA
>JAOTRH010075887.1:0-17556 GCA_034768845.1 Heliamphora exappendiculata | reverse complement strand
AAGACCTCTCCTTGAAAATGCGAGCCATTATCTGAGATGACCTCATGGGGGACCCCGTACCGACAAATGATGTTTTGCTTGATGAACTTAGCAACATGAGAGGCTTTTAATACCGAGTAGGAGGCTACATTCATCCACTTGGTAAAGTAGTCAATGGCCATTAAGATGAATTCGTTCCCATTTGACGCCTTCGGTGTCACCTTACCGATCACATCAATGCCCCATACTGAGAAAAGCCATGGTGACGTCAGGTTATATAACTGAGATGGGAGAATGTGCATGAGATTTGCGTGAATCTGACATTTGTGACACCTCCGCATGAACTATATGATGTCTGTCTCCATTGTCATCCAAAAGTATCCTTGTCATAGGATTTTCTTGGCTAACATGTTTTTGCTCTTGTGTGGTCCACAGACCCCCACATGTATTTCTTTCATCATCTCTCATCCTTCTTCAGTGTTGACACATAGCTTATTGACCCCAGAATGCCCTCGTTTGTACTGTCTCCCATCGTAAATGACAAATTGTGCAGATAGTCTTCATATTGCCATTTTGTCCTTTTGCTGGTAAACTTGGGATATTCTCCTTTTTCTATAAAGTTATGAATGTCAAAGTACCATGGAAGGTCACCGGTGCTTTCCTCTATTGCGGTCGTTGTCTCGTATGTCAACTTTCTCTTCTATTCAATTGTCAAAGGCCTCATTCGGACCCCGGGTGGTATGTCAATCATGAATGCTAAGGTGGCTAGTGGTCAGCGAACTTGTTCTACAGTCTTGGCACATGGGTAAAGATCACTGATTCGAAACACGGTATTAGTTTCTCTAGCTCTTGATAATAGAGAATCAAGGTTAGGTCCATGACCTTCCATTCTCCTCTCGCTTGTGAAACCACCAGTGCTGAATCTGTGATGATTTCTAGCTTTCTTGCCCCTAATTCCAAGGTTGCCTCCAATCCAACTAAACATGCTTCATATTCAGTTTGATTATTGGTAACTTCAAAATTGAGCTTTAGAGACAAAGGAGCGTGGGATTCGTCAGGAGTGACAAGAAGGACTCCTATTCCATATCCATATTAATTAGATGCGCCATCAAAATTTATAGTCCACTTCTCATCCCCGATTTTCATCAGTTGTTCGTCAGCAAATTGGAACTCTGTGTCTTCACCTCCTTCAACTGGTTGATCAGCCAGGAATTTTTCCACTGCTCTGCCCTTGAATGACTTTCAGGTGACATATTAAAGATCAAATTCAGATAATAACAGCTACCATCGAGCCAACCTTCCTGTTAGTGCCAGCTTTTCAAATAGGTACTTCAACGGGTCCATCTTGTCCATCCGAGAGATGATATTCATTGTGAAAGATAGCATGTAATGCCTTAGTTTTTGGGAAGCCTAAACCAAAGTCCAACATGTCTTCTCCAGTGGTGTGTATCGTATTTCTGAGCCTGCCATCTTCTTGCTTAAGTAGTAGATAGCCTTTTTGATTCCAGTTTCACCCTCTTGCGCCAGCATACATCCCATAGCTGAGTCAGTCACTAACAAATAGATAATCAGTGACCTATCAAGTTCGAGAGGAGCTAGAATAGGTGGATTTTGTAGATACTCTCGTACGGCATCAAAGGCGTCTTGGCATTTCAGATCCCATTCAAACTCGACTCCTTTCTTTAGCAAACGAAAGAGCGGCTCATAGGTAGTTATCAGTTTTGCGATGAATCGACTGATAAACTGTATTTTACCCAGAAAGCCCATGACTTCTCGCTCAATCTTCAGAGGAGGCATTTCAAAAATTACTTTAATCTTTGAAGGATCAACTTCAATGCCTTGGTTTGTGATCATAAACCCGAGCATCTTTTCGACAGTAACTCCAAAGGCACATTTTTGTGTATTGAGGCGCATCTTGTATTTTTGAATCCTTTCAAAGAACTTTTACAGTGCTATGTTGTGGCCATCCCGATCCTTAGACTTGAATATCATATCATCCATGTACACTTCGACCTCCTTATGTATCATGTTGTGCAGTAAAGTAGTGTCAGCCCTCTGATAGGTTGCCCCTGCATTCTTCAAACCAAATGGCATTACACGATAACAATAGGTGCCCCATGGTGTAGTGAAGGTCATCTTTTCTCTATCCTTGGGATCCATGAGAATCTGGTTATACCCGGAGAAGCCATCCATGAATGACAGCAAGGCGCGCCCCGCAGTACTGTATACTAAGACATCGATGTGTGGTAGTGAAAAATCGTCTTTTGGGCTAGCCTTGTTGAGGTCCCGAGAATCCACGCAGTGTCGGATACGTCCATTCTTGTTTAAAATCGGCACGATGTTAGCTACCCATTTCGGATACTCAGTTACCACGAGAAATCTTGCATTAATCTGTTTGGCAACTTCTTCTTTGATCTTCAAAGCCCATTCTGGCCAGATCCATCTTAATTTTTGTTTAACTGGTTTGACATCAGGGCATATGGGGATATAGTGTTGGACGATATCAAGATCAATTTCGGGCATATCATAGTAAGACTATGGGAATACATCCTTGAATTCTTTTAATAAAGTTATTAATTATTCCAGTTCAACTAAGGATAGAGAAGAACCAATTTGAACATTTTACGGATTATTTTTATTACCCAAATTTATTAACAAAGTTTCTTCAATTATAGGTTGGGCATGCATTTTTTCTTCTCTTTTTATTAAATATTTTATTTCTTCGGGAATATCCCCGTCGAACTCAAAATCATCGAAAAGCGTATGAAATAAATCAAACAAAGTAGAGTAATCAAAAATTTTGTTCATTTCATTGAAAGAAGAGAGAATTACAAACTCGAAAGCATAAATAGAGTGAGGTGCACAAATAGACATGCCCTCAACCTTAGACTCTGACTCGAACTTGGACTCAGAATAGACAATATGTACATCAGAAGACTCGATGGTCCAATTCTTCACTTCCTTTGCAGTTGCATCAACAATGAGCTTAGTGCAGTCGGCTGGTGCGTTGAAGCCCATCATGAAGTAGTCCGAGTCGGTTACTTGTAGTTGTGCCATCTTTTCATTGAATAATGTTCCCACGCCGATTCCATCGAGCTTGTCGGCCTAATCTTCTTCTTGAATCTTCTCCTCTTCCCCTTCCCCTTTCACTTCCTCCTCTGTATCAGATAACTGATGGCCAAAAAAGATCTCCAGCCCTGGCAGCTTTTGATTGGTTTCTTCATCGATCCATGGTTTCAGAAAGCCACAGTACGGGAAATCTTCCCCTTCTTTGACAAAGTACCAATTGAGAGTTCCTGAGTAATTAACCTTCCATCCCTTCTTAAGGCCTTTCAAATCTTCCTCCGTCGATTTGTATCTAAGACCGAAACGGTGAGAAGCTGGCAATACCTAAACAGGTTCGGGGATTCCTTGTTGTTTATGCCCTAGTCCCATGCCTAAAAAGTAGGACATTTGCCTCATCATCATGATTGCCCTTGGGTTGATGTACCTTTCCTCCTCATTCATCAACATTTGGACAGCATGTGCTTCATCAAATCAAAAATCACTAAGCGATACATCATCTTCACTATGCTGAACTTCCAACAGAGTTGAGCCATCTCCTCCTCTTGGGGGATGAATGCTGTCTTTTCCATGAATAGTTAGAATTGCCCCATTTTTTATCAGCTTCAATTTTTGATGGAAAGTCGATGGTACAGCCTGAACACTTGGGTCATGCAACCAGGGTCTACCGAATAACAAGTTGAAAGATGCCGATACATCTAATACATGGAACTCGACTGATGTTTCCAAGGGCCCTACTGATATTGTAAACGATACAAGCCCTAGTATGTCCCTCCTCGTATTGTCATAGGCCCGGACTCCTTGATTGCTCGGTGTGAAGTGCTTCCTCTTTAGTCTTAAACAGTGTGCGGTTTTGAGCGTACATACATTTAATGCAGACCCGTTATCAATAAGAGTCACAGGGACCCATTTGTCTAGGCACTTAATGGTAATGTGTAGCAGCTTGTTATGATTCCTTTCCTCTATCAGTAGATCTTTATCGGAAAAAGAAATGACTTTCGGTTCTACCGCCAGCAGAATAAGTCTAATCAATTGCTCAGGGGTGGCATCTATCAAAATGCTGGCTTTATTTAGAACCTATAGGACATCTTGTCTGTGTTTATGCGAAGCCATCAGTAGCCCCCAAATGCCGATATTAGCTTGCGTCTTCTTTAACTGCTTCAACACTGCATCCTCCTCTTCTTCTTGTTCTTTCTCCTTCCCTTTTCCACTTGGTTGCCCTTTATTCAGTTGGGCTGGCTTGAAATGCCGCCCACTGATAGTAAGTGTGTAATCCCAAGAGGGGGTTGAATTGAATTTTTTTATAAAAAAAAATTATTTAAGTATAAAATTCAAGTATGCCCTTTAGTTCACTTATAAGTATTAATTCACAAATATTTTTTAAGGTATGTCTTTTTGTTGAAAAACTAAAGTACAAGTATATTTGGAATGACTTAAAATAATAAATTTTAAAAAGATGTAAGCACAAATGAAGATGCTAACTTAAAGCTGCCCTTTTTTATTAAAGATAACAATGCAAATGTACTTCAATTTTAATTTACAATATTTAAACCTTCTTGTTAACTAATACTTGTGTTGTTTTAACGATATAAGTATAAATTTCAAGATTGATACTTTTCAAATATGACTTCTAGAATAATATACAAGATTTTTTTAACTTGACAATATTTCTTACAGAGTGAAATGAAATGATTCAAAACTTTTCTAGCTTAAAGAAATTAAAGGATATGAGAAATAAATAATTCAAGTGTAAGTGTGTGTGAAGCAAGAACAAGAAACAATATAATAAAGTAAAACAAAAGAAATGAGCAAGCTAAAAGATGAACACCACGATTTTTACAAGATTCGGCGCTACGGCATACGTCCTTGCCTCAAGCCAACCGCTATGAGAATTTCTTACTACCTCTCATTCAATAGGCGGAGGAGCCTCTCTGGAGAATGTACCATTCTCATGCAACCCAATCCTTGTAGGCAGATTAGCCTATTTTGAGAAACGTCTTTCTCAAATACAACAGTTAACAAGAAGAAAAAGTACAAATGAATGCTCATTCGATGAGAAGATAAGTACGAACAATGAAAGAACTAAACTCACTTATCAAGAAATATAACAATGAAGCTCAACAAAAAATCTAATGATTTTCTTTCAAAAATATGAATGAAAAGCTCAAGAATTTGATGCACAAAGAGATTGTATATGAGAAAATGTTTGAGAGGTTTTGAGTGAATAAAACAAGAGCTCAAGGGCTCTAGGTCTCAAAACCAGACTAGCCATTGGGCTAAATAGAGTAAGTTCAAAATAGTCGTTTTCAGTAAAAATTTGAATTTAAGCTTGTTCTATCGACTCGAGAAGTTAGTTAGGTCGACTGGACCTCAAGGGTTAGTCAACTGAACTGCTTTAGATATGAAAATCAATTTTTGACAGTTCAATCAATCGTCTGGATAGAAAGCCTTAGTCAACTGGATCATTAAAAATCCAGATTTTTATATTTCCAAAATATTTTTAAAACTTTTTAGGATTCCTGTGAGCTTCAAAGAGATATTCATGAGATTAGTGCATGTACATAGATCCTAAAACATAAAATTTAAAATTTGTTCTTCAAGCCTTCAATATCTTAACTCTTGCATACTGTTCCAAAATTTGTCGCCAAAGGATTTGATTTGAAACTATGCATCATGGCTTCCATTTTGTATCTTGAATTGTGCTAAGCGTATATTTCCTACAAACAATCTCAATATGCACAATTAGATACATAGGTTTGTTATCATCAAAATCGGTTATTGAATCATTGTTAGGCCAACAATCTCTCCCTTTTTGATGATGACAAACACAAAACAAAATAATGTAGGAAATCTTAAATAAAGCTCCCCCTATCAATAAGCATGAGATAATAATCTTTTAGAGTTGAAAAACTTCCCCTTACAATATGCATGAACTGTGAAGATATTGAAGTTCATTTCAATCATAGAACATATTCCATAAAATATTTTCAAATAATCTGTTCAAATGGTAAGCCTCTTTTCAATCATTCATAAGATATTAACATGCATATATTCGTTCAATATTCAATATAAAATCATTTAAGCATAACCATTTAAATATTCAATATTAATAAAGATAACCACATATTCAAATGACAAACCAAGTAAACATCCAAGCACAACTATAAGATAAACAATATCCAAAAACTAAGAACTAAGAGTAGCATAAATAGCATAAGTACATGATCCAAAATAATGCTCTCCAAGAAAAAGAAAAAGAAGTGGTGAAATGTGGTGAAGTGGAGCTTTTCTTTTTGCCTTTTCCTTTGCTTTTCCTTTTGCCTTTTCCTTTTTGCGCACTTGTTTCTCTCCCTTTTGTCATTATCAAAAAGTAGAGCTAGAATCTTCTTTGTTGGCATTGCTATCATCATCACCATCATCCTCGGGTGAAGAAGCATCATGGGGAGGAACACCTAAGGCATCCTTGAGATGAGTGAGACGAGTGTTGATTTTTGAAAGTTGTTTGTCAACCCTTTTTGAGAAAGACTTTACTAATTTCTTGATAAAGGATTTGGTGGAGGGATCAAGAGTAGCAACAGGAGCAGTGGTAGGAGCAGGTGGATGAGCTGAAGGAGAAGTAGGTGGAGGAGCCTCATCATATGCATAGGCAGCAGCCTCGGCGTCCTCATCACTATCTTGGGCAACTTGAGGAGCTTATCTTTGATTTTTGGGTAGCTACTGTCCATTGTGTAAATGATAACCCATTTGCTTTAAGCTTGTAGTGGTAAGAAAATCAAAATTTTTGAGTGGAATTAAATTCGAAGGAGATGGGAAAAAACCAAAAGACTCAAAAAGAGGTGTGAGAAAACCTCCATAAGGAAGAGTATGTCTTTTGGTACTTTCTTTCGAAAGCATCCATTAACATATGAGAGATGGAAGGTCGAGGCGGTTTTTCATGTAAATGCACCATAAAATGAAGCAATCAAGATAAGAAATGTAGGTGCGAGATCCACTACGAGGTAATATGTTGTATGTAATGATGAGATGTAAAATACTGGCCTCAAGTGTGAGTTGGTAGTAAGATGGAGTTAGGGTAAAATTGATAGGAGGTTCTGTCATGATCATGGGTAAAAATGTTTTGGGAGTGAATTATTGGGCCATGATCTAAGATTGAGATGAAATTTGTGGATATATAAAATCTCCTCGACCCATTCCAGAAAGATTTCTTATGTCTTTATCGAAAAATTTATAAGTTTTCCCGTAAAGGTAAGTAGTGAAGCGCATGGAACGATCATTTGGATATGGTGTGAGTTCTTGAGAAAGATTAGCATAAAATGGATGTGTGATTTGAGGATACACATCCTTGGGTTGATAGAAAATGTATGGGGCCCAACCAATGTTAGAGAAAAGACATAAAACATGAGGAAAATATGCATCCAAGAAGCGCATGTTGAGGACTTTACCAAAAATGGGTTCCAGAGATTTGAGATGATGCTTGTAGAGAACTTCGACACGAGTTGAGTTGAACCATTGGTTATTTTTGTCGGTGGGATCATCTTTAGCAATGGATTTACCTTTACCTCCTCTAATCCTAGGTGCCATGGAAGGGTTTTGAGAGATGGAAATGGAAGATGATGGTGTGAGATATGGGAGTGAGTTTGATCCTTTGAAAGACAAAAAAAAAAATATATTCGTGCTCTAGGAGAGAGAAGCCAAGAGGTGAAAAAAATGAAATAACAATGTTTAAATGAAATTTGGCTTTTTAGTTTTTTGAAATCCCCAACGGTTCAATCGACTGGACTGAGAAAAATTGGTTCAGTCAACTGGAAAAAGGGGTTCAGTCGACTGGTTAGTGTGTTTTCACTATTTTTTATGTCCAACAGAGACTGAGATGAAAAAAAGTTTAATTTACTTTAAAATACTTCTTTAATTAAGATCATTCAACCTCACGAACATGCATTAGGCCAGTGAGACTCTGTATCGTTTAATTCTTGATATATATGCATGTTAGGTGTTTTGATGCCTTTTTAGCTGTTTCTCTTTAATAAGCCTATATAAG
This sequence comes from Heliamphora exappendiculata, assembly GCA_034768845.1. Lineage (NCBI taxonomy): Eukaryota > Viridiplantae > Streptophyta > Magnoliopsida > Ericales > Sarraceniaceae > Heliamphora > Heliamphora exappendiculata. Next base: position 9,476 of record JAOTRH010075887.1, on the reverse strand, counting down.
TTTTGATACATGATTTGGTTGTTTCAAACATGTAAGGTTGATCCCGGGGCCCGCAGGGAGTTATGGTGCGAATTTTGAGAATTAAAAAAATAAGATATTTTGGAGGCCTATATATATCGGGAGTTAGATATTTCCAAAAGATATTTTCAAACCTTAACTCCTAAGTTTCCTATATTTTTTCTCTGCCTTCTCTCTAACTTCTCGGGGGCCTGGAGCTTGGTTTTCGACGGACCAACAGCTGACCCTTGCTATTGGCTTCGTGCTCTACGCATCCATCCGGACAGAATTTGATTTCGACGAAGCTCAGTTTTGCATGTAGATCGAGGCGTCGAATTTTTGACCCAACGAGATAGGATCTCAGATTCTACTGCTATATAAGGGTGCTATATGTAATCTTGTGCTTTTCTACCATTCAAAAATGCATGAAATGAAGATTTATGTTTTAGATCCAATTTTGGGTTAAAAACTATTTGTCGGCGTTTTTGGTGGATGGAAAGGTGATTTGAGGGTTTCTTTTCAAGATGTTGGTGTAAGGCTTGGGTGTGTTGTTGTTTAAGGGTGTTTGATGAGTGTTTAGGGGTTTGATTTGAGGCTTGGAGACAAAACCGTAGCTAAAAAATGGTTTTTGGGTTGGTTCAGTCGACTGAGGCCTTAAGTCTAGTCGACTGGAACATACTTTGGTCAGTTCAGTCGACTGGACGTGTGAGGTCAATCGACTGAAATTCTTTCTGGTTTGGTTCCTCTTTTCCAGTGAGTTTTTCAGTCGACTGGGGGCTTGGGCCAGTCGACTGAACCCCTGTGTTTGTGTTTGGTGTTGGTTTTGATGGTTCGGGTGGTTTGTTTGGGCAAAGGATGGTTTGCAAAGCAGGTTTTTATGAAAAATTTTGGGAGAAACATATTTATTGGAGGTTTGGAGCTAACTCTTGGGGTTGAGTCTCACTTCTAAAACGTTTGTATGAAAATGTGTTTTTACATTTTTTAGTTTGATCTCCATGGTTTCATGGATTGGATCTCTTGGTTATACATGCATTGTGTAACTGCTTTTGGGGAAATTATTTTGAAATGTTGGTTGATCTCCATATTGATGGATGGATCTATATACATGTATAATGTATATTTACGAAAAGGTTTTTGAGGTTGATGTTATAGTTCTATTTTTAGAAGATTATCGAGATGTACTAGGATGACATGTATTTGGCACGAGTTGCCCTCAGTGTAAGTTCAGAAACGTGCGCAGCGTAGGTGCTTTGTACCATTGGGTTAGTCCCCGTAAATTGAGTTGGGTGCTCTGTACCCTCGGTTGTCGCCCGTAAATTGAGTGGTTACGTTATAGAGCTCTGTATAGAATCTGTGTATCTAACTGGTCCCATGATGTGTGGGGGTTAGATAATAGACAGGGGCCTATCACTGTTACCTCTGTCGTGTGATGGAGTCGGTACATAGGATCATATTCTTCTTCTTTTCCATGATGGTACATTCCGTGAGGGAACGACGATTTTGATTACTGTTTTTTCTTAACTATGGTTAGTTATTTGCACTATTTGCATCACATGGTTTGAAGGATGAAAGAGTGGTTTTATGTTGATAAAACCATTTTTGGAGACTTGTGTGGTCTGATGGAAAAACTTGGAGCTTGTGAAAAACCTTTTTGGGTTGTGGTTGAGTTTAGCTCCCACTCATATGGTTACATATTTTCCTGCTTTATAGCTTATTATCTGTTTCTATTGGGTTTCGGCTCACGGGTGGAAATTTTCTGTAAAACCATTTTCAGGTAATGCTGTAGATGAGGAGTAGCTTTGGTGGTGCCCGCGGTGGCAGAAGACTTTAATAGTTTTTCTTTTTGGTTTTCCTATTCCTGAAGGTAAGTTTTATATGCCGTAAGGCGATATACTGTATGCATGTTGAAACTGTATGCCTTTAATAGTTACGAGAGATACAGTTTTGTTAGGTATTCTATTGGTTTCAACAGGCGGATTTCAATGTATGAAAACCTGTATTTTCATATAAAACTGGTGTTTGGTGGATTTTCACGTGACCCCGGGTTTTGGTGCGTGACAACTTGGTATCAGAGCTATGGGTTCGAATACCTAAGAGCCATAAAAAAGGGGTTTATCACCTGGTGAGGTTGATTGTATATGCTTGCATGCATGTGTTTAAACAATGGTTTATGACATGTTAATAGCTTTCTGAGCATGATAGTTGGGTATACGTGGGTATGGAGGTTGAATCTCAGGATTGGTGAGTCTTGCCTTTGGGCGTTTGGTTTAACATGTTTGGAAGCCAAGTTAGAAGCGCGTTTGGCCGACGTGTATTCTAACAAGGAATCTGAACATGTTATCTAAATTAACGAGTCTTTCTTGTTAGTTCTCCTCGGTATGTGAGACGTGTTTGCATAATCTTATGTGTTTATGTTACGTAGTAGCATGTTGTAGGAAAGCTTATCCTTTTTATATTGCTTCCTATAAAATTATGTCCACGCGGGCAGTACGGGAACAGGGTCGTAGCCGAGGCTGTGGCCGAGGTCGACCTGCTATCAAGGATCGGGTTGTAGCTCTGGATGTGGAGGTGTATATCAAGCTGGTGGAAGCAGCTATCCGGGTAGAGAACTCGTTTGTAGATAGCCGTAGGATCAGAGAGGGTAAGAATCAGCATGGGAGTGGGGATACACAGTCTCAGGGGCGCAGGAACAAGCGCTGGAGGTCGTCTGGGCCTAGTTCTCATTTTGCTGGATCATATCAGTCGCAGTCGTCTGCACCTACACCTTCAATGGCTTCGGCAGGGAAGCCAGAGTAGAGAGGGTTGATTTGTCATCGATGTGGGTAGCCGGGACATCGTTCAGTTAAGTGCCCGCATAAGGGCCAGACTCAGAGTTCAGCGCCCATCCAGTCACAGGTGAGAGACCCACTTATCTGTTTTGGATGTGGTCAGCCCGGGCATATCCACGGACTTTGTCCTAGGGAGGGAAATGTTCAGGGTGCGACAGGAGCGTCTGCTGCTTCATCTGTACAGAGGCGACAGGCTCTGTAGCAGCCTAGGGCGCAGACATCGAGCTTTACGAAAAGAGGTACTTCAGCCCAGTCGGTGAGGTAGCCATCAACTCAGGGTTTTGGTGGGCAGACCAGACCACCGCAGGCCAGGGCTTACATTCTTGCTGATTGTAATGCTTCTAAAGCACCAGTTGCGTCTGATGCAGCAGTTACTCCAGCCATGATCAGAGGTACTCTTTTAGTCTTTAGATCATGGGCCATTGTTCTTATAAACACGGGAGCATCACATTCGTTTATATCCTCTGCATTTGTGTCTACATTGGGGTTGGAAATGGACTGGTTGGGTAGTACCCTGTGTGTGGAGACCTCAGTTTGTGGGAGTGTGACGCTGAGCCTTGTTTGTAGATCTTGCGTACTGGAGGTCATCAGTCATTGTTTAGAGTTTGATTTTATCATTCTAGACATGACCACATTTGATATCATCCTTGGGATGGATTGGTTGACTACCTGCCGTGCCTATATAGAATATGAGCGATAGAGAGTGTCGATCTGTACGCTAGAGTGTGACTGCTTTTATTTTGTGGGTGATCGGGATGAGGGTGTGATGTCTATGCCCGACGCCACTTGGGTTTGAGGAGATTTGGGTTCCCTCTTTTCTACACTCAGGTTAGATGAGCCGGTTGGGGTTCGAGGGGTGTTACCCCATGTGGTGTGCGATTATCTGGACGTCTTTCCTGACGATTTGTTTGAGTTGCCACCGAGTCGAGATGTGGATTTCTCCATTGATCTTAGTCCAGGAGCTGCTCCCATCTCTATGCCATCATGTAATTTTGCATCGGCTGAGTTGAGAGACCTCAAGGTGCAATTGCAGGAGTTGCTAGACAACGGGTTTGTGCGGCCGAGGACATCGCCGTGGGGAGCTTCAGCTCTTTTTATGAAAAAGAAGGATGGATCCTTGAGAATGTGCATAGATTACAGGAAGCTAAACTAGGTAACGGTGAAGAATAAATATCCTATGCCTAGGATTGATGACTTGTTTGATCAGTTGAGGGGGTCGCACTGCTTCTCAAAGATTGACTTGAGATCAGGGTATCACCAACTAAGGATTAGGGACGAGGACATAGCGAAGACCGCTTTCCAGACTCCCTGTGGTCACTACAAGTTTCTAGTTATGCCATTCAATTTGACGAATATGCCAGCTACATTTATGGGTCTGATGAACCGTATCTTTCACTCCTATTTGGACAGTTTTGTGGTCGTGTTCCTGGATGATATTCTGGTTTATTCACCCACGAGGGAGATGCACGAGGAGCACTTGCATGTTATCCTACAGCTTCTAAGAGAACATCGCTTGTATGCGAAGTTCGAAAAGTGTGAGTTCTGGATGACAGAGGTGAGGTTCCTTGGACACGTGGTGTCAAAGGATGGAGTATCAGTGGACTCGACGAAGACTGATGCGGTGACGGATTGGCAACGACTGAAGAATGTTTTTGAGATCTGTAGTTTTCTAGCTCTAGCGGGATATTATTGGCAGTTTGTGCAGGACTTCTCTAGGCTTGCAGCACCGATGACGCATTTGACGCGGAAGGGAGTCACGTTTGTATGTGGTGAGTCTTGTGAGTCAGCTTTCCAGGAGCTGAAGAAGAGATTGACCAGTGCACCGGTGATGATTATTCCTGAGCGAGGTTTGGGTTACACAGTGTACTGCGACACTTCACATGAGGGTTTGGGTTATGTTCTGATGCAGGAAGGCAAGGTTGTAGCCTATGGATCCCGACAGTTGAAGACACATGAGAGAAACTACCCAACACATGATCTGGAGTTGGCAGCCGTGGTCTTTGCCTTGAAGACATGGCGTCATTATCTTTATGGTGAGCGTTTTGAGGTCTTCTCTGATCACAAGAGCCTAAAGTACTTGTTTTCATAGAAGGACCTGAATCTTCACCAGCGATGATGGGTGGAGTTGTTGGAAGACTACGACTTTGATTTGCAGTACCATTCAGGTAAGGCAAATGTCGTAGCTGATGCACTCAGTAGGAGATCTTATGGTTCATTAGCTTCTGTGGCCATGCGAGAGTGGGACATGCTTGGAAGTGTTGGGGAGTTTGATCTGTGTCTCGGGGAGATAGTGGGAGTTGCGACCTTATATTAAGTTGCTTCACAGCCCGCCTTAGTTGCACGCATGTTAGAGGCTCAGAGAACTGATCAGGAGGCTCAGATGATACAGGACCGCATTGCCAGTGGGTCAGATACAGCAGGATGGGTAGTGAGTTCAGATCAGAGGCTGAGGTTGTTAGGGTAATTGTTTGTGCTGGAGTCGTGCTGTTCTGAGGTGCTACATGAGTTTCATCACTCGCGTCTTACAATGCATCCGGGAGGCACGAAGATGTATCATGACCCACACCGTCAGTTCTGGTGGACAGGAATGAAGAGGGATGTGCTCTGATTTGTCTCTCGATGCTTTACTTGTCAGCAAGTGAAGGTGAAACACCAGAGACCTACAGGATTGTTGCAGCCGTTGCCTGTATTTGAGTAGAAGTGGGAGAATGTCACTATGGATTTTATATCATGACTTCCACACTCGCCGAGGGGATATGATACGATTTGGGTTGTAGTCGATAGGCTGACAAAGTCCTCACATTTCCTTCCCATTCGAGTAAGAGACTCAGTGGACAGATTGGGTAGTATCTATGTTCAGGAGATAGTCCGACTACACGGTGTACCAGTGACTATTGTTTCTGATCGAGACCCCGCGCTTTACATCGCGCTTTTGGAGGAGTCTTCAGGTGGCCTTGGGGACGAGCTTGACTTTTAATACAGCTTTTCATCCTCAGACCAACGGTCTGTCTGAGAGGACCATTCAGATTTTGGAGGACATGCTGAGAGCCTGTGTGCTTGATTTTTGGGGTTCTTGGGAGGATCATCCATCATTGGCAGAGCTTGCATACAACAACAACTATCAGTTTAGTATTGGAATGGCACCATATGAGGCTTTGTATGGTAGGCCGTGTAGCTCGCCTACGTGTTGGGCAGAGGTGGGAGAGACCGCTATTTTGGGGCCCGATCTAGTGAAGGAAACGACATAGGTGATTATAGTGATTCGTCAGCATCGAGTGACAGCACAGAGCCGCCAGAAGAGCTATGCTGACTGGCGGAGGAGACCGTTAGAGTTTGCTGTGGGAGACCATGTGTTTCTGAAGGTTTCGCCACGTAGAGGGTTGATGAGATTTAGTCGTAGTGGGAAGCTATCACCTCGCTTTATTGGACCGTTTGAGATCCTGGAAAGGATTGGGGTGGTAGCATACCGTCTAGCTTTGCCACCTCAGTTAGCATCAGTGCACAACATCTTTCACGTTTCTTTGCTTTGAAGGTACGAACTAGACCCGTCTCATGTGTTAGATTGTACTGAGTTGCGAGTTGATGAGGATGTGACGTACGAAGAGCGTCCTGTGTAGATTCTGGATACGAAGGAACAGGTGTTGCGGGGAAGAACGATTTCTTATGCCAAAGTTCAGTGGCTTCATCATGGGATTGAGGCAGCGACTTGGGAGCTTATGTTTGGGGTTTGTGCGAGATACCCGGAGTTGTTCACCTTGTGACCATGTAGTGAATTTCGGGGGCAAAATTCCTTAAGGGGGGAGAGTTGTGAGACCCTGTACCGTCTGATTTTTGATATATACGCATGTTAGGTCTTTTGACGCCATTTTAGTTGTTTCGCTTTAATATGCCTATATGAGTTTTGATGCATGATTTGGCTATTTCAAGCATGTGGGGTTGGTCCCGAGGGCTGCAGGGAGTTATGGTGTGAATTTTAAAAATTCAAAAAAAAAATATTTTGGAGGCCTATATATATCGGGAGTTAGATATTTCTAAAAGATATTTTCAAAACTTAACTCCTAAGTTTCCTCCATTTTCTCTCTTCCTTCTCTCTAATTTCCCGGTGGCTCGGGGCTTGGTTTTCGACGGACCAACAGCCGATCCTTTTTATTGGCTTCGTGGTCTAGGCATCCATTCGGACGAAATTTGATTTCGACAAAGCTCAATTTTGCATGTAGATTGAGGCATCGGGTTTTTGACCCAATGAGGTAGGACCTCAGATTCTACAGCTGTATAAGGGTGCTATATGTAATCTTTTGCTTTTCTACCGTTCAAAAATGCATGAATTGAAGATTTATGTTTTACATCCAATTATGGGTTAAAAACTGTTTGTCGACATTTTCGGTGGATGGAAAGCTGATTTGAGGGTTTCTTTTCGAGATGTTAGTGTAAGGCTTGGGTGTGTTTATGTTTAAGGATGTTTGATGAGTGTTTGGGGGGTTTGATTTGAGGCTTGGAGACAAAACCGTAGCTCAAAAATGGTTGCTGGGTTGGTTCAGTCGATTGGGGCCTTAAGTTAAATCGACTAGAACATACTTTGGTGAGTTCAGTCGGCTGGACATGCGAGGTTAGTCGACTGAAATTTCTTCTGGTTTGGTTCCTCTTTTCCAGTGAGTTTTTCAGTCGACTGGGGGCTTGGGCCAGTCGACTGAACCCCTGTGTTAGTGTACAACTCTATTTATGGTTAAAACCTTCTAATACTTGGATATAATTTGTTTTAAAAGAAGTTTATTTCTTTGACTTCAAAACTATTCCAAGTCTATTTCTTAAAAATTTCGGCAGAGTTTTCTCTATTTTTCGGACTATCCCAATTTTTCTGTAAACCTGTTAAACTCCAAACACAATTTATACATAGGCATCGCCTGGATTCCAATTCTCAAACACAATCAAAACTACTACAACTCTTTATATCCAATTACATAACAGGTATACCAATTCCCAAAAGAAATTAAATCACACAAATTTAAACTGTGCATGATGTCATTCAATATACATAGTAGTTACATTCATCCAAAATATTTTCATCATACTCTATATTTCTTTCATACAAGGAGATTAAAGAAATTTATAAATGTAAGACAATTATTTTTGTCTCCTGCTTCCAATCACATTATATTTCAATGCTTTCCTTGATCGTTCAAACCTGAAAAAAAATATTAAACAACGTACATGAGCCGAAGCCCGTAGGACAAAGACTAAAAATGATACGATGCATGATATGTGAGGTGTGGTGGATGTATCCAAGCTAAATGTGCAAGTTTCAGCATATCATTTCCTGTCACACATACGCTCACAAATTGATCCCATTTTAAATCATTTCCTTTTTCCACATTATCCACATTTCTAATTCGTTACCCAGTTTTCACCAAACCGTATCATATCTAATGAACCAGTGTCGGATGCAGCTTATAGAAACATCGCTCCATTCACCCCCATTAGGCTACGCGAAGCCATTGTGGAATGGGTCGCTCTATAACTCATCACGACACAATCACCACATTTCGGGGGCTAACCCGTGGGCATGTGGTCCCCATCTTGCGCAAGTTTTCAGTCTTTCACCGAGGAGCTGTGCAAGCCCAACTTAATTCACATGAATCCATGCGGTTCATTTTCCATTCATATTATCATTTTTAAAAAAATTAGAAGTTCAATCCAAAATTGGTTCCTCTTCCCAACACAATTCCCAAACGTAAATCATTATACTGTCAACAAGTATCATTTTATATAGCCATACCATTTATTGACTTCAAATCAAGTTCTCAGTTTTCACATTTAACCTTTGAATTTTATCCACCATTTCAAGTTAATAAGAAAAGAATCAATGTTAATGAATCAAACTAATTTTAATACACCATCTAAATAGGTAAACCATGAAGTTAACGTTCAAATTGCCATCTAGCAAGTCATGCAGTTCAAATATCTCATATCTCAAACCATGTTTCACACTAGTGTATAAACTCAAACATTGCTAGCCATCGTGTTTGTCACATTTCTCCATTTAGATAGTATAAATCTCATATCATGTTTCAAATTTGCATACCAACAATTTATTTCTAATTCATCTTTACTTATTCCCACCTTTATTATAACTTCTGCTGTCATCCATCTTTGATAATAACAACTAATTAACCCTACACTTTGATTGGTAAAAATTGAAAATGTCATAAATTTTCTGATGTCCTTTAAGTTTGAGTATCAATTCAATTCATCCACTCCGAACTAACAAACCATAAAGGTCTACCAATATTCAATGAATCATGCATAACCATGTCATATATATATTTATAACTCCACCCCTTGATCTAATTTCAGAAAACTAAGTCCATTCAACAACTAAGTTTCATCAGCTCAAACCAAGCATCCAATTATTACCATGAATGTGTCTCATTAAACTTATTCAGAAACACACAATAGTTCATCACCGTTAGATCCATCGTACGACTGCATGTGTTACACACACTATAACATATTCAAGGTGGTTATCATTTACTCGTATTATATCACCCCACATCGGTCTTAGTTATGATATAAATTTCCCACCTTAAGTTAATTTACTCGTGAACTAACTTCAATTCTTTATTCAATAATCCTCAAATTAATTGCAATATATAT